>JAPYZA010008985.1:0-11061 GCA_030522685.1 Eupelmus azureus | reverse complement strand
TTTTTCTTTTCTCACTTAAACTTTTTTCATTTACTCTCTTTTTTCGAGTTTGTATGCTCGGTTTGTGCCTTTATTTTTCTTTTGTTCCTTAATTTTTCTTGAGCTTTATATCCCTTATCTTTTAAGCACTCTTTTACTTTTACGCTCGATCTATTTTCTTCCTTTTACTTCAATCTTTGACTTCTCGTAACTTTCTAGTCCTCCTTTTTGATCAACCTTTTTCTGTATAACCCATACTATAACTATTCCTACGTATAAATTGTTATGACGTGCAGTAATCTGATGTAATATATTATAATTACGTTGAAAAATTTTGATTAAAAAGTTTAGATTACTTTACGATTAAATTTGTATGAATAACGAACAATAAATGTTAAAATGAAAAATAAATTAGATAAAGTTATAATTCAATTTTTGACTACGCACTTGTAGACAAATTTGTTTGAAACATGATGTTTATAGATATTTATGCTAATATAATGCATAGTTACATAATATTTTGTTCTTCCTAATTTGTATTCAATTCAAGTGTCAGCTACCTTGTACATTTATGTATTCATCCAGTGCTACAGAATGCCAAGATAAATAAAATAATGCAACCTTTTTCTTTTCCTGCAATGCACGTTTTCGTGCTTCTTTAAACTCTTCTTATCGCTTTCATTATACATGTGCGTTGAATTCGGTTTTATACATGAATTATCATAAGTATCCCGTCGACCTTCTTTCAAAATAAGCAATTTCGGACAAAATATGATTTCGTGATAATTTATAAAAACATAAATTGGATTTATCTCGAGTTATAATATACACATAAACTTAGATATACTAGCGTAGTCACAACAAAATTATCACTACAAAATTATTCATCGAAAATTTGCCATTTTTCAAAAGCGCTTAATTCAGTCAATTTTCATCTTGTCGAGACAATTTTTGTTTTTATTTTATAATTATTTGTACTCTGGCCAAAAATTTATGAAAAATAAATATGATTTAATTCAATACCTTTATGTATCGATTAATTTTATGCACTCTGATTCAATTTGCTTTTGAGAAGTATTACCTGTAAGTATCGTCCCAATTTTTTTGTCAAAATAACAGATTGGCTATTGTAAAATGCACTTTGACCAACTCACTTATTTTGAAGTTATTTGAGTATTTTTAATAAATAACGATAGCCTAATAGCCCAATGACTAAAAAAAGAAAACCGTAGAAATTTGATCTTATTTTAAAATTGAAAAAATATTAACGCAACACAATGACTTACATTCATTTGCATTAACTTTTTCTCGAGATACAGATAATAACTTAGAAAATTAATAAAAAGTCGACATGAAACTAAGAGAATTAACGAATTTAAACGCTTTTTTAAATATGCAACTAAACGCATAAGCTAATAAATAAATTTCTACATTTTTTGTGTAAAATATTTAAGTTGTTAATGCATTTGTAAGTATGATAATCCCCTGTCTTTTATGTTCCAAGAAAGCTTAATAAAAGTTTCAACCTCGAGTTTTTACGACAGTTGAAAATTGAAGTTAAAATATCGACATTTTTGTATAGATACGTCACATTACATTTCTTATTCAGAAGTATAGTCATACTGTATTCGTATACAGAAGCATACAAGATATTTCTGAAAACTTCAAAGCAAGTATTAAAGCTATTTTTGAAAATACCACCTTTTATCGTGTAATATATTTTTTAAACATATTTATTTATATGTTACTAATTTGACATCATTATAAACATTGAAAAATTCTTTTCTTATATAAACAAAGTAAAATTTGATTTCATTAGCAAGAAAATTTAAAAATATTAGAAATTCCCAACGAAAAAATCTCCCAAAAATAGACTTTTTTAACAATCCACTATCACAACATTATAAAATATTTAAATATTAATCCATTGGTAATCAACCCGAAACTACCCAGAGATATCTCCCGAACTATAAAGTTACATCATCACTGCCTCGCGCCAGCTGGAGCCCAAGCATACCGTCCCTTCATTAAACGAGTTAATGAATAACTCCGCGCGCCGCAGATAATCAAGCCGGAAATTCTCTCGACGAAAGGGAATCGCGTATTCCTGCAGCCCTCGCGCTTCCGCCTCATAAACGTGTATGCCGCATATATCCCTCATCCGCGCTGGGAATGAAAATGAGATGATCCGCAGCGCTCGCGTAATATGAATAAGCAAGCTCCTTAAGAAAATGAAACAGCCCCCCCTGGAGGTGCTGGCTGCGGAGTCAAGAAGGCAGAAAGAGGAGAGAAGACGAAATAGCGGAAGTGGAGCGTGCGTTATGCGCGCGGGAGCTCGTGTACGTATGGAGCGTGAGAGGGAATATCGAGGAAGAAAAGGGGTTGCAGAGCGAGGGAGAGAATGAGATAATGGAGCGGGATGCCGTTCTTGGCTTAACCAGCCGAGCGAGCCGTGTACCGGGCAGATCCTCTTGCACACGTAGTTACCGCATCCTCGATGTTTTCTGCTTGCGAAGCATGGAGAGAGACACAGAGAGGGGGGGGGGGGGAGATAAACGTGACAAGAAGGACGAAAACTTCCTGCCGCGCGCGCTTAGCCAAACGATAAAGCCCGCTTTGGCAAGCGAATACGCTTTAATCCCTTCCTACCGCCCGTAGCTTTCCATTTCTCGCTCGTCCCTCCCTTCGCTTCCTTTCGCTGGGGTATGTGTCTCGATTAGTGCCGGTGTCCTGATTACTGCCTTTTCGATTTGTTTCCATGTTGCCGGGATACTTTTAAATTCTATAAGGAATGGCGCGCTTATGCGCGAAGATTTCGACAGGAATTAATGGCCGTGTTATGATCACTTAACGTGAATGTAAAATACATAAATATGATTGAAAGAGTTTTTATGTAGCTTCGAAATTTTTGCTAAACTCTTGGTTGTCAGATAATTAAATCATCTGAATACTATATTAAGTTTAAACTATCCTAAAATAAAAAGTGTTTTCTCTTTAAAAAGCTTAATGTGACCACTATACTATTAAGTTTTTAGTGTTTTGCTCTATGGAATTATTTCATGCGTTTATAAACCCTCAATTTAAAATGATTTGTTTATAAATTATTTATGTGCTTATTAATATAGCAATAATTTTTTATGTCTTCATAAATTTATTTGAACATTAATAAACATATATAAAATTTACTGAAAGCTAATTAAATAGAATATTAAGTAAATCAGAAAATTTAAAATAGAATCTATAAAATGTTTTCTGTCTGACAATACACAATTGTAATTCACCACCTAAACTCAATATAAGACGTTCAATGTTACGAAGCTTAGCTATTTACTATGTATGTAGCTAGTAAATACAGCCAATGTTTTGCGGTATTTTCATATACATTGGAACAAATCTAAAGTCAACATCTTATGAGCATTAATAGAAAATAACTTTTTATTTTTATCCGAAAATATCTTCTGAAATATTATAAAAAATATGGACTATTTGCAATAATATTTTAAATGTAATCTTATGTTAGAAGAATGTGTAATAAAAGTGTAATAAAAAATGATATTAAAAAAATATAAATATAAATATAATTTATATTTATATTAAAATCGGTAAAAAATCGCTTAAAAATACAACCTGAAATATCTCGAAGTATAATACTCATTGAGCAAAAAGTTATTTAAGGAATAACAAACATTTATGTGGATATATGGAAATTTACTTTTATTAACCCAGACGAAATAAAATCGATTTTTAGAAAATTATTTTGTTCTCAAAGAATGTAAAATGATTTAAGATGAATTCTATATCTTTTTAAAATAAAGTCTATATATTGTTTAGAATGAAAGACAGTTAAAAATATCTATACACGAAAAAGACTTACAAAGCCCTTAAATGGCTTTGTTCGTAACTCTTTTCGTTTACAAACCATCAATTTCTATTTTCGAAAATATAGAAGAATTTTTGAACTAGTAAATTTAATTAAAAACAAATAATCACATGAATCTTCATATTTTCACAGTATTTTATGTATCTCCGCAACATAATTACATCCATATAACCACGGTTCGCATTACACAATCATGTCGTAAAATTATGCCCATTTAAGCCTTTGGAAAATATTAATTACACCACTCGACGTCACATAATGTACGTTTATGATTATTTACTGTAAACGCTCTTACACCCCAACATAGAACCGCACACGGCCATAACCAGTGAACTTTTGTCCATATGGCCATGTACGATCGCACCATAAATCCTTTTAAGCTGAAACGTACGTTGCTTTTCCAGCTACGTGTGTATAAGCAATTCCGAGAAAAATAAAATCCTATTTTCCTGCCGAAAAACGTGAAAAAAATTTCAAAGTGCATTTATGAAACAGTCGATACCAATACAAAATTAGTAGAGAATAAAGTTTATTCAAAAATGCACTTTCTTATTACTTTTATTTTTCCAATAAATCGATACATATTTTGAATTTACTTTCAAGCTTTCTTTGAGAAATATTAACACCTATTTAATTTGTTTTAATGAAAATATTCTCTTGGATATTTAAAAAATAAATATTGTGTCCACTAGTATTCTTGTATCAAGATATGTGTGTTTCTGAATATGATTTACCTACAAAAACTAATACAAAAAAGCTTATGTAAGAAGAACGTCAAGTTCCATTCATGCACTTTGAAAAATCCTTCTTCTCTTAAATAAAAAAAAAACATAATTTTTCCCAAAACCATAAGATAAATTCACTAAATAAGCTTCTAAAAAACGATTTCCCGATTCCACGCGACAGAACAAACGAGCGCGTCGGAAGAAAACGTGTACCACCTATACAACGCCGTTTTATTGCTTCCAGTTTGCTAGATCGTCACGATCCTGTACACGCTTCTTTTCCTCGTACTCGCACGTTGGGGAATTTTAATCGGGCTCGCTTTTCCGTATCTCAAAGTTTAATAGGTCGATATGATTTGTGCAGGATGCAGTGCTAGTTCTCATTTTTCTCGAAATTTAAAAGCAAAGAGCGCGGACTTTCTTTCTCTTTCCGGGTGGAACTTAATGGATCGCGGCGACTTGTTTATTGCTTTTGCAACTGGGCGAGCTTACGCTCTTGGAATTAATGCCCCCGTTATGGCTAATTACGCAAAAACAGTATGTATTAAAAGAAATATATTTAGCGTTAGAATTACACTGTTTTGTCGTGTGACTCGTTAATAAAGTACTAAAGAACACAAATATTTTACTTCGTATGTGCAGTTTTCTTTAAATAATATTTTTTTATAAAAAATGTATTAACTATATGGAAAAATGTATGAGATAAGGAAATAATACCAGAAAAATATGTATTATCACGTTTTTCTTTATAACAAAATTAGAAATAATTCTCATTGTAAGTATTAATTGTAATTTTAATTTAGTTTTCATTCGAAAAATTAATTTTTAATTCAATTACTTTATTTACAAGAAAATTTATCCTTGTACATTGTGACAGCTCGCAATTTTTAATGTTCATTTTTGAAAAATCGATTTATGTAAACAATGGAATTTTGGGTCACGAAAGCTAAATGAAGTAACTTAATTAGCATATACTCTTTCATATTCAATTATACATTCGTAAAACTGTAACTTCTTTGTACAGATTTCCATTTTATGTCCTAAAATTATGTCACAATTTTTTGCCGATGAATTAAGTTTAAGTTACTAAAGTAAAAGAATTAAGTTGAAAGAATAATCGAGTTTTTCAATTATCGATTAATACGAGCAATTTAACCTGGATATTTACTTTACTCGCTATTTAAATCTGTCATGATTTTCTCTTATTTCATTTATAATTTTTATAATTACAATAATATCGCAACTCTCAAAAATACCTCCGTAATTAATTTATTAGCAATGATTAACATTTCGCTATCTCATCGAACGCTCGGCAACTTAAGCTCTTCATTATTCCTCTTCTTAATTATCTCGAAAAATAATCGAAGTGGATAAGGTCCGAGTCCGGTAAGCCCGTAATTTACCTCTCCCAGGCCGGTGAATTTTTAGCCTGACAATTCATTCACTCGATGAGGCGAACAAATTTTCCACTTGGGAATACTTTTAATCTACCAAAGTTCGTTCATTTTTCAGAAGTTTAAATTCAGATGCATGAGGCTCATGTGTTTATGTTTGAATTTAGGTAATGTACACCATATTTTAAAATGGCAGGTGCATTGTGTTTGGTACTAGTATGCTTTAAGTATATAAGAATTTTTTTCTGAGAGCTTGCATAAAAATATCAGTAGTGATGCTTTGTATCGTCTAATTAATAATAGTTTTTACTTTTGCTTTTTGGTACGGCAAAAAAGTTGTATTTCACCGAATGAACAAAACCGCAGTGGATCGAAATGCTTCCTTTGTATGTAATAGGAAAATTCTTTAAACACAGAGTACAACGCTACTTCCAAATCTGATTGAGAAAGTTAACAAATAGTTTTAAATTTAATTTTCTTTCGTCCTAAAACGTGTACCCTTTGTTAGAATGAAAAACTTAATTAAAAAATCTAAGCACGATTTTAACGAATAAAGTTCAGTCAACATTCAATCAAAGTACTGTACCTAATCTAATTATAATAATTAAATTGAGAAAAGTTTAAATAAATTGATACTCTATAATTCATCATTTAAAGAGATTGAATGTTTTTTATATTTCTGTCATATTTTAAGAATAATATGCCCATTAAGCATTCTTAATTAATCAATTCATATCCCTTGTTAAAAAAACTTTTATTGTTCCCATATCAATTATACTTTTAATTATTCCAACATCATCGCCATATTTCATTAGCAACAAAGAATTAAAAGAAAAAAGGAAGACCTATAAAAGGTACCCTCGCGATTTAATTAAAATTAAATATTTTTCGTCTATTATACATCCCGCAGCGTTACTCTGAAAATTAAGAAAAACAATTTCCCTGCGCTTGTCGCAGATGAACTCCATAAGACGTGCAGCTTTGCGCGGAGCAAAAAAAGGAAAGCGCTAAAAAAAAGTCGCCTCGTGCCAGCGTCGCCCGTCGGTTTTTATTATTTTCAATTTGGCCGATTCGCGCCCAGGCGCTTAGAAATGCGGGCACGTTGTTAATTTCTCGGAGTAGGAATTTCGCCGGATAAAATAAAGCGGCTGCGCTATACCCTAATAAAACGCAAAATTAAATGGCTCGCGAAAGCCACGCAATAAAATGAGAGGAGTGGAGTTGAAAAAAAAGAGAGAGTGAAAGAGACCTTAGGGGTGAGAGACCTCTTCGTGATTCGGCTTTGTGAGATTTTCTGGGGATTTAGAAAAATAAATGAATATAGTTGTTTTATGTTAATTATTCCTTGATCATTAACGAAAATCGAATGTAATATTTGACCAACTATTTATTTTTTATAATGTAAAGATGTTCTGTTGCGATGCATTTATGTAAATTATAATTTTTTGTTACTTATTGCATGTACTAATAGCTATAAATATACAGAGTTCTAACAGTTAGTTTATTATTGATACTATTTATACAGTCATTTATTCTAACAAAATTTATTTTTTTAGCTTATATATAAAGCTTACATAAGCCATTAAAAAAATTTAATTTTTTGAAATTCTAGCTCTAAAATTTGAAATAAATATAATCTTTCGGATTGTATAAAACAATAAAGAAATCACAAATCCTACACTGAGAAAAATATTTACTACTTGATTGGATCAATCAAACCTTTTTTAATTCAATCGATTAAACGACTTTATTGTGAGGACAACAATTTTTTTCTCAATATATATATATATATATATATATATATATATATATTCTCTAATAAATACATTCACCGAAAGTTTAAACCAAACTTTCAAATTCTATTTCGTAATAATAGGGTTCGAAAATTAGGTCAATTCAAAACTCTTTTCGTGCTACCTTTACAAAATAAAGCTTTTAAACCGATTATTTCAATACCTATGGAACGCGCAAATTTCTCAGTACCTAATACTAACATTTTCGCATTAATGTTAATAGGTTACATTTTTTCCATTACCGTATTTAATTCAGTGTAGTACGAACTCGTAACGACAACAGTGTGCACTTTTTAAGTTTATTCCCTAAGGGCACTTTCTTGTCTTTCTCTCCAAGCGTAAAATTACGCAACTGCAAATTAGATATAAGTTGTAAAATTATAAATTTTATTGCGTAAGTTAAGTATCACTTAAATTACAAGTTTAAGAGCAACATTAAGAAAGATTTTTTTATATTTTAGTAACTAAAGCTTATGATACTTGAGAATCATTGAAGATTAAAGATGTATACTTTTACATTTACGCATACTTGTAATAAAATTTTAACATTTTAGCAGAAAATAGTCTCGCTAACTCAAAAAGCTTAATAATTAAAACTATCCATTAGAGTCATATATCTTGCTAAAAGACTATCAGGATTCTGGATCATGGATTTTACTCAACTTTGTTATATGTTTTTAAATGTCCAAATGTGAAGGGATCCATCATATCGAACCCTATTGAATCAAAAACTTAAGCTTTTGATATATTTAGATTTTCTTCTAGAAAATGTTTAAAAAATTCTGTTTCTGAAACTTCTGAAAACTGGATATACATCTGCTAAAAGAGAAAATTAAACTAGATGTTTTATTTTTTCTAACGAGCTTTTATTTTGCTTTTTGTAGTATTAAAAAAGATTAACTCTTTCAAAAGTTAATACAGTTCAAACATTAATAACGAAAATACTCTTAAAATATCGTACAAAAATTGTAACTCTTTTGCGCACATTTTAAATCTAGATTTGGAGAATTTCTATAATCAGTTTAAATCTAACTGTGAACTATTATAATTTTTGAAGGAGCTAATCTCTTTCAATTCTGCAAGAAGCAAATGAAATTTCATTTCTCTTGTTTAATTAATTATCTTTGTTATCAGATAAATGAACAGTTTTTCTAAACTGAATTATTCAAGTTCACCAAACAGTATTTTTTTCATCATTCCCTAAATTAAAACAATATAATTTTAGCAACTAAAAACATATCCCAATATTTAAGCAAAATCCATGATCTGGACATTCTCCTAGCTAGTTTATGAATTTCAATTAGTTTATTTTAAGTTAGCATACATTTTGTATAATAAACTATCATCGCAACATATTCAAATGTAATATTCGATCCATTACGAGATCAAATTTCTAAATATTTATAGACTAAATATATTTAAACCTGTTTCTATTACTGTTGCTGATATGAAATTTGATGCAATTAATTCTTTTTGAGGTTATTAGTAACAACTTTTTATTTCGATTACGACCCTTTTAAACAAAAACTAATTTTAAAACTAGTATTTTAAGAATATATAAAAAGTAATTATAATATATAATACTAATTATAATAGTAGTGTTTTTTAAGTGTAAATAAAAACTAACTTTGCAGCTTAATACTTCAAAACATGTATATAATATTTTTTTTCAAAACCTTTCTTGGCTAAAGCTTCCTCAGTGAGAAAGACAAGTACTTCCCTATTACAACCTTAACGCTTGATTGGGATAAAATAATTTCAAAGTTCTCCTTTATATCATAAAAGTTATTAGTTTCTGAAATCAGAAGTTTGATTAAAGCGTCCGTGAGTTCATGAGTGAGTGCAATCTATCCTTATAGAATGAATAAATCACTTTTTCAAAAAATTAAATTGAAATTGGTTTCTTATGTACATACATAATAACTATGTAAATGCCAAAAATATAGTAAGTAATGTGCTTTAATTATTCAAAATGAATTAAATAGTTAATGAGTAAAAGAGTTTTTAAATTTAATTACCGAAGAAAGTATTAATTAAATGGAAATAAAATATTGAAATTTTTATTCTTTTAAAATTAAAATATACCTCTAAAAATCGTCAAGAAATTATACAGAATAAAAGTTTTAAAGAAACTGGGTCCATTTTACAAATCAGTACGAAATTCCTTTAAAACTATTAAACTAAACACGTAAAAAACCTAATTAATCTTACGCAAACTAAAACATTTACTCGATAGATCGTCGACTTGAGACCAATTATCCTAAACGAGTTCATCTCCAGCATTCGTGATTTCTTTCGATAAAGAGAGCGTTGGCGAAAAATTTTCTCATTCTTCTAAAGTACACAGATAGGCGTTCCTTCTCACCGTTTGTGAAAGTATATATGTAGAGCTTACACACGCTCTGATATATCCAGAAGATTTTCCACCTTTGAATTTCAAAGTACGCGCGTGTGCGTAGACTCTCGAGAAATCCTGGGAGAAGAAAAAGGATAATGGAGTTCGGGGGCAGAATGTCAAAAAAAAGAAGGGATAAAAATATAGACTAGCTATCGCTTTGCCTTTTGTCTTTCTTGGAATTTCCTTTGACTCCTGATTGGAAAGCGTTCAGTTCTAATCATGAAATTTCCTCTAAAAGAAATAATCATGGAAAATAGCTTTATAGTCTTGTTTTATATTTACTTTCTTTTTAATGTTACTATACGATGTAACCCTGTCGTATAATCGTAGGAAATTAAGAACATTTCGAATCTTTATGTTTTTATATTTACACAGTTGCAACTTACCGTGCATAATAAGACGCGTATTTAAAGAAGACATTCATCACAATTATAACTTTGATGTAGCATGACTATTTTAATAAAGCATTTATCAAAACCTCAATTCCGATCATGTTGCACTTGGTATTTCATATAATACATCCAGCTGCAACTTCAAATAAAAGACGTCATTTTGTAATAAAAGAATCTGCACAAATGTACACTCTAAACTCAAAAGTGCGGAATCTGGAAGTAAAAAGTTTAAAACCTAAATTTTAATCTTTATAAAAGCTTAAAATGTAGGTTCTAAATCAATATTGTACACATTATTGCATCAATTATTTGCCTCAGCAATATATTTTAGATATTACAGCAACATAACTGTAACAATATTATATAGAAGTAATGTATTATAACAATATTGTGTTAATATACTTTCAATATTGTAAGAATATTATGTTAGTATTCTTTCAATATTGTAAGAATATTGTGTTAATATTCTTTCAATATTGTAAGAATACCGTGTTAATATT
>JAPYZA010008984.1:0-16234 GCA_030522685.1 Eupelmus azureus | reverse complement strand
ACATTATTATAGATTTATGTTATATTCTTCTATATAATATTGTTACAGTTATGTTGCTGTAATATCTATAATATATTGCTAAGGCAAATAATTGATGCAATAATGGTACAATATTGATTTAGAAACTACATTTACTCCTGAAAGTTACTTTAAGGATTAAAACCTAAATTTTAAACTTTTATAAAGATTAAAATGTAGGTTTTAGACCTTTTACTTCCAGATTTCGCACTTTTGAGTTTAGAGTGTACGTTAAAGATTCAAGTTTATTGGGGTTCAAATTTTCCTATTGATTAACTGTAAAAGTGTCAAAAGAATAATGCTAAATTGTGTTTTCAATCGCGCGAAGCGCGCTTCAGCTATAAAGCTCACTGTCAGACCAAAAATATGGTCGGTTGCTGCCCGGCCTTTTGAGACAGTTTCTGAGTCCTAATCATGCAGACATACTGTATATGAGACAGCAGCGAGCCTTTACTCTTTTTCGTGTTTAGTGAACAATTTTAATAAATACATTCAATATATCCATACATCCAAAAATGTCCTATGACAAGTAATTTTTATTGGAGTACATGAATAGTTTAATTTGATTTTTATTGATGTAAAATTTATTGCAAAACATACACTTCATAACTATTCGAAAACTAATTTTAAGTTATAATGTTTAAAGAGAAAAAAAAGATCATTAAAATGCATAAATTTTTTTTATGTATATTGATTTTCGTAAATCAAATTGAGCGTTCAAAATACGAAATTTCAAGCACCATTTGTCACGATAACACAAGGACAAAATTACTTGTTTAGCATGATAATTTCATTAATCAAGTAACTGAAATGAACTCGCTGGAGAGGAAAATTTATTTTAATATTTACCAAATCATCTATTAGTCATAAAAAATTATATAACAATTATCTTACCCCCTGAAAAAATCTATCAAATCCAATTAACAAATCTTTATCTCAATTCAGGTGACAAATCACCGTTGGTCGTGCCCTACCCCAACTGGGAGATGCAGCGCGAGGGTGACTGCTCAGCATTTCAGTTCGTCCAGAGCATGGAAATAGATCCGGCTGGTCGTATGTGGGTCCTGGACACTGGCCGTGTTGCTACCCTCTCCGACAAGCCCAAAAACTATTGTCCTGCCCGACTAGTCATACTAGATTTGGAGAACAATGGTGAAATTCTCCTTGACTACGTGTTCCCTGAGGAGGTAACCAGACGTGACACTGTCTACATAAATGATATCGTACTAGAGCACGAGGATGGAGGATATGCCTACATTACTGACACGGATGAGAAGGAACCAGGCATCGTTGTCTTCTCGCTGAAAGAAAGGAAGTCTTGGAAGGTGCGTGTACTTATTTTAGATTCTTAAAAGTGATGGATTCTCGTTCATTTTTGATCTGTCAAAGATATACAATTTGTTATTGGGTAAAAAGCAGCTCTAGTGTCCTTGGTAGAAAATTAACCAGAATCTAGGCAACATGCTAAACTATTAACAATTTGGCCACATTTTGATTAATTTTCTATACAAGGGTTCCTATAGATTTTAAATTTCTTTAAAAATTGTAAACTTTCCTTTTTAAATTGAGTTGAAATAATTTATGCATTTAACTTTTTTTCAAAACAAAACTATCTTAAGAATTTTCAAAGTCTTTAAAATTATTTGTAATTATAAATTTCCCCTGTCCGTGAAATCTACGAGCATCTACAAAAAATTTTGAACACATAAATTTAAAGAAGAAGTAATTTGTTTGACTAAAGAAAAACATATACACCATCAAGTCACACATTCCAACCAGCCCGTTCTCCACCAAAATCAAACATAACTATAATCAACAGGTGAAGCATCCATCGATGAAAGCCACAGCCGTAAAATTCACAGTCAAATACGACAATACCAAGGTGGATCGGACGCTGAACGTCGACGGAATCGCCATATCACCAGCCTCCCACGAGGGCCATCGTACCCTCTACTACACGCCTCTCTCTTCCCTCGAAATCTTCACCATCCCCACCAAGATCCTCAAGTCCCAACCCATAAATGTCGACGCTTACGTCGAGCTTCTAGGTAAAAAACCCTCGCAAACCGACGGTATGATTACAACCGCCGACGGTCGTCTGTATTTTGGCCTGCTCGCCGACAACGTCGTCTCCTCCTGGAACACGAAGGAGCCAGCCTTTACTGTTAAGCAGACGCCCAGATACGCGGAGAATCGTGAGATGCAGTGGCCGGATACCTTCGCCGTCGACGAGAAAGGAGAGCTCTGGTGTGTGAGCAACAGGCTGCAGCTCTACCTTAAAGATGTGGTCGATACCGATCAGGTCAATTTGCGAGTGCTGAAACTGGATAATGTTGGCAGCAAGAGCTATCAGTATTACGAGGACGGCAGCTCCCCGAAAGTGCCGGTTATTGGAGCATGATTTTTTAATTTTTGTTTCGAATAAATGTTGAATAGTTTTTTTTTATGACTTTGTATGCGAATATTTTTGCACACTTTGGGAAAAAAACTTTTACGATTATTTGCGCGTTTTTGATCTAATGAGTTAAGTTTCTGTTAAGTTTTTTGTTCTGTATAATTGTCATAAAATAAATATAATGAGAATTCTGGAAAATTATTTTTAGTTAATATAGCCACTTGAAGTTAATTTTCTTGCATCACATTTAACGAAAATCGTTAATTATTAATTACTAACATCAAAATCTTGTGTCAAAATGAATAACAGGTCGTATGTTAATTTTAAATGAGTGTATTTAAAATTTATAAAAAATTATTATTAATCAAATTTTTTTCGCGGTGGTATTGTAATTTAAACTTGAAATTTTGTAAAATGATAGATAATTACATACCGAAGGGCAACTAACTCGTCGTTTGTTGTAATTTAATTTTTATCGTTTGTTATAAGCAAAATAGATGATTTTTCGTCTGCTAAATTTCGGCGCGAAATTTGAATTTTTAATTGACTATCAATTTTCAGGGCCTCAATTTTCATTCAAAATTTTGTCTAAAACAATTTAAAACTGTGAGCAAACAACGTAGTGTAATTTTGCACTTCCGTGACAAGTGCGATGTCGGATCGTTGTCTGGCAGGGGCTTTATGCCAATCCTTACGGTCGCCACTTGCTTGATTTCGTTCAAAACGATGTCTCTGGGTATTTCCAGATGCTCCTCTGCTGCAACCGAAATCCTTTCCTTGAGGAGGATTTCGGGAGTCGGAGGTGGATATCGGATAAGTCCAAAGTAGTGGTGAGAAAATAGACAAGCGTATTATAATTGCTTGATTTATTCTCGTTTTTATAACGTACAACATGTACAGTGGTTCAATTATAACTGACTTACTTAGCGCCGCGCTCGCGCTTATATAGGCTACATAAACGTCCAGGAAGAGTGCCGTTTAGCACTCGAACTCTTAGAGAGTGCCGTTTGGCATCTCAATGTTTTAAATATCTTGATCTTTCTCAGTTGTTCAATTTTTTTTGGAACTGCTCAATTTTAGCATAACTTTGTTTTTATAAAAAGTTGGAAATAAAAAATAAGAATCAATAGCTTAAACTTTTTAAATGGCGTCATTGATTTATTACAATTATTATACAAGTAGATATAAAAAATAAAAATTAATTTTCTGGAGCCTCTGGAAATGATACTTTTGGTTTTCCAGAATTTTCAGAATCAGGTTTACTAGTCTTATTTGAACGTAATACTGCTCCAGGACTTGGATAAGGCCTCATTTGATAAAGAGGACCTGCTGCAGTGGTATCCGCACCAGTTTTAGCTTCATTCTGCCTAGCTAACCCATCTGACCATTTACCTCTGGGAATGTCACTATATGCAGCTGGATCCATGGGGTCCAATGACCGATCTTTCTTACCATCTTTACTTCTTTCGGGTTTTTGATGTCTCTTGTTATCTCGATACCTATCACGTTCTCTATCACGCTCTTTGTCGCGTTCTTTGTCACGTTCTTTTTCTCTAGAATCTTTTCGATCTCTTTTGGCTTCTGGCTCTTCAACCTACACAAAGTCATATATATTAATATTATCTGTGTGAAATGTAGTAGTTATATTAATATTATCTGTATACATTAATATTATTTGTGTGAAATATAGTATATTAAAAAAATATAATCTACCTCTGTTGGCTCTTGATCGCTAGCACTTTCGTCACTTGACATATTATCATCTTGATCAGCTTCTTTCAAGTGCAATTCTTCACGTAGCTGAGATGCAGGCTGTGAAATTTGACACTTTGGATGACCTGGAGGAAGCCAGGAAACTAAATCCGATGACCAGTCCCAGTAATAATGTCTGCCACTAAGAAAAATAACAGCCACATTTATATTGCTAAAATATTATAAAATCAAATAAATCAAATTTCTAATATTTTACCTTCCAGGATCATAAACAGCTTTCCATGTTTCAGGCAGAGGATATTTTTGTATTAGTTTCATTTGTCTTTTCAGATACCTTTCTGTTGGTTGTGCATGTCCTTTTCCCCATAATTCTTTACACTTTCTTGAACATTCATGATATATATTATATTTGTTTGGACACCCAGGATAGCCCTATAAATGTAAAGTAAATTTATTTAAGAAAAGTTTTATTTCATTAAATATAAATAAAGTTAAACCTAGTACAAACCATAAATTTTTGTGTAATGTCAATTACACTGATTTCTTCTTTGGTACTGTCATAGTCCTCAGCAATAACTTCTTCATGGACTTTTTTCTTGACTTCTTTTTTAGCCTCTAAATAAATAAATACAGACTAATATATTTAATACGAAATAAGAAAGAAAACAATATTTTATTTCAAGAATCAAAAAAGTAAACACAAGTTAGAGGTTATGTCTTACCGCTTTTTTTCGAGTTTATTAATCCTCTTTTTGCAAGACGAGCAGCTAAAGCTGCAGGAAGAGGCATTTTTATATTTTTTTACAAAGCAACTAATAGTTAATAATTTTATTTTCAATGCATAAAACACTTTTACAATAAAATATCAATACAAGACAAATTCATAACAAACTTTCACACGCAAACCTACATCCGCCATGATGGATGATTGAAATGCCGCGTTTTATAGGGAATATTTGAAATGATCAATTATAAAAATTGTATTTTTAAACAAATTTTAATATGAAAATTTATTTCAAGATTGTGCTATTAAAAACATTTTTATACAATATTTACAATTATTTCACAAATTTAAAATATTAAATGTAAACTAATAAGTACATATTTTAATTTTAGTAAAATCTATTATAACAAATTTTTAACTGTAAAAAAATGTTTATAAAACATTAATTTTTTCAGTTACAGCTAAACTTATATATGTAATATATCTATATATAAAAAAATAAATATAAACAGCCACTTTTATTAATCACTTCAATGTGATAATAATATTTTACATAGTCCTTTTAGTTATCAATCACAGCTTCATCATCACTGCTGCTTTGAGTGCTTTTTTCCTCTTCTGAGTTTTCTCCGCTACCTATAAATGTTTCTTCTGCTATTTTAAAAGGACGAAATTGAAAATTTGGCGTGCATTCTCTGATGGAAAATGTTTGCACATATGGCATATCATCGTCAGATTGCAACATTTTAACTCTTGGGAGAGGAACTGGAGTTCGGCCTTGTTTTTTTTCACTTTCATCTTTTTCTACATTATTTTCTGCAATTATGGTGTTCATCAATACTGGTGGAGGTGGTGGCGGAAGCGGTGGTGGAGGCGGAGGCAATGAACTCAGAGGTGCATGAGTAACAGCAGATTTTACATCATCAGATTTTTCTAGAACTATCAGATAAAAATGGTAGATAATTAATAAAAACTATTATTAAATTAAGATTTTTCTAAAATGGAAACATTTGGAATTAATATAAAAATTAAATATCAATACTTACCACATTCAATTTTGTTTATAAAAGAATCTCTTCGAACTTTTTCATACATGCGTTTTAATGCTTTAAGTTCCCTCTCATTCATAGATTTTTGTTTTTCTATTAAAGCTTCCTTCAGCTCACTCATAAAATTCTTTTTTAATAACTTATCAAGCTTAAAGCTTTCCATAACTCCTTCACTATTTTCATATAAAGGCTTCAAATATTCCTCTTTAATATATTCTTCAAAAACTTCGTCTTCTATTTCTGGATCTTTGTCTATTATTACAACAGTTTTATTGCTGTCATTAGCTGGAAATAAAATTTCATTCTGTTTTTCTAAATTATTTATAGATTTATGTTGAGCTTTTGCAATCAAAAGACTAGAGAATTCAGCAAAATTTTTTGCATTCTCAATTTGTTTGTATGCTTCATTCATTTTCTCTGTTATAGACTCCACTAGCTGTAAGTCATCTTCATTTTTTTCAGAAGTTGTGTCAATAGTTTCTAAAATTGATGAAATTTCTTTATATGCTAATTGAATCCTCTGAGATGTTAAATCTAAATGAATATATGTATCTTGCCATTTTAAAGTTGGATTAGCCCTAAAAAAATATTTTTAAATATTTTTAAAAAAGATTGATTACAAGGCTAAAATATAATGTAAATTATAAATACCTAAATACTCTTTGAATTGGTTGTGTTTCAATTGACTGATAAGTTTGTATAGTTTTTAATAATTTTGAATAATTAATAGTCAGTGTCTTGGTTAAATCTGTGACAACTTTAAAAAGTTGTTTTTTTGGTATTTGAAAGTATTCATCTTTTGATTTTCCATTATAAGCATTACCCATAATAAACACCAATTCAGATTGTACAAGAATAAATGTATAATATAAACTCTAAAATAGAATATAATAGCATATAAATTAAATTAAAGTAATGAATTAGAAAGTTAAAAACATTTGTTTTCTTACTTTTAATCTATCATAGCTTTTTTCATTACATATTGGCTTATTTTCAGATTCAATTTTTGTTAAAAAACAATTATTACGTAAAGAATATGGCAAAATATCCAAAATATCTCTAGCATGATGGTAATAAATTTGTGATAAATTTTCAAATATTTCTTCAAGTAATAGATTTAGAGAAAGAACAATTTCATATTTTTCACTTCCAAGCAATCTAAAAAGTAAATCTTGATAAAATTATGAAAAATAAACTTATATAAAAAACTTACTCTTGCTTTTCATGCAGTTCACTAATGATTGATTTTTGCCTAATTGTGCGCCTTAAAATTTTAAGACATTGTTTGCATAAATTGTGTAATTCATTTTGTAAAAACAAGAGGTTTTTCAAGTTTCTAGTTGCATTATAATGTTTTAACTTTATGTAAAAAGGAAATCTTTTATATTTGTTTTCATTAAAGTAGAGAACGTAGCAATTATGGTTGATCCAATAAGAGGAAGGCATTCTAAGAAATTCCTGTAAAAAATAGTTACTTAGATATAATTTTTGTAAGAAAATATTTAAATTTATTTAAAATAGTTCCATTATATTTTGTAATTATAGTATGAAAAAAAAATATATACTTGCCCAAAAAGTGAATTACATTCTTCATTAATAAAATCATTTATTATGGCTGCATGGTCATCTAGCAAAACATTTGACTCTAATATTATTTTCAATTGTTGCTTTCTTAGTCTATTTTCCTATAATCATTCAAATATTAGTATTAGTTTACTTAATATTCTCAAGAATAATTTAATTAAATTATTCTATATCATTTAATCACATTAATCAATAAATCTTACTTGTAAAATATATCTATAAACAAAATTTATTTTGTCTCTAACACCTTGATTTACTATTGGAAAATTCTATACAAAAAAAATAATAAATTAATCATCAAACTTTATTTTATTTACTGTAATTTTAATAATACTATTTCTTTTCTCTTAATTACATTTGTTAATTCTGTATCAAGAGAAGTTGCTTCCGCTTTAACTCTAGGTATAAAGTCAAAATTAGTGTAGCCCATACTCGTCAGAGCCTGGTGCAAATCGCTTCCCTATAAAAATATTAAATAAATAATTCAGTTTTCTATAAGTATTGTATTCCATAATATATATTTTCTATATTTATTATAAATTTATAAAATACCTCTAAAATTACATCTTCATCTTCATCTTCTAATATATTTATAATTTCATTAGACATTTTTTTCTTTTTTAACTTGTATTATCAAAATTACAGATATTATTATTTAGTAATAAAATATTTTAATAACGGTTACATTTAATTCAGAATAACATCGCAACAATGGAACTTTAACAAATTTTAAGTAGTTTTAGTTTTAAAATGGCACGACTAAAAAAGTGTTTGTATAAGTACTATTTTTAGAACCATTACTAACTGAATTTTAAATCGTTCTCATAATAACAAACACACATGAATGAACCTAACCTAAGTTAATTAGTTAACCTCGTTTCTCAAACTTGCTTGTAGAGTGAGTGTCTGAGAAAAATAACACCTACGCGGTAAAGAGACCTTGTCGAATGGCGACGTTTTTGTAAATATATCTAATTATCATTTTATTTATTGTATTTTACTGAAAGCAAATTTTACAATCTTCATTGACAACATGAATCTCATTGACAGTTAGTTCTTTAATATATTTAAAATATTGAATTACATAGCATTTAATATTTGTTTATACTAAAATTATTTCTATTTCAGTATGGCATCATGACTATTTAGCAGAATGTGCAAAAGGTATCAATTTTGAAAATTGGTTTCAATATGTAAGTTTTTTTTACTAAACTAAGAATGCATTGTGAAGAATTTTTGTTACTGCTAATAATATATTTATTATGCTATTAATTTTATTATTGTAGGGTTGGGAGAATCACGTTTTAAGTTTTCACCTACAACGCAAGAAAGATGATGTATCAAAAATCAAAGTTTCAAAAAATACTTGTTTTAACATAGGAAGTTATCTTGTGTAAGATAAAACTTTTTTTAAATGTAAAAACATAACCTGTAAAACAATTAAGTGTGAAATAAAAAAGTTTAATCACATTTTATTTTGTTATTTAGCAAACTTTACGATAGTTATTTTGAAGAAGAACCTGATACAGAATATATACCACCAGCTTCAGGAGAATTAACCACATTATTCATGCAGACAACTATCAGAATAAAAACTGGAAAAATCAAAGGCAAAATAAAGATTTACAGTGTTGATCAGCCTACGGTATCTTCCGATTACGAGTAGGTACAGGTAAAAAGTTTTATTTATTTCAATTTAAAAAATTTATTTAACTATTTCAGGCTCTCTGTAAAAAATACAGATATCAAAATGACTGTTGGAATGTCAATTTCAGGAGAAAGTTTAAATTATAATCATTGTATATATGATTCTTCTACAGTCAATTTAACTTTTTTATACAATAATGAATCTCAGAAGGTGTCGGTTTTTGATAAAACAACAGACTCAAATACAAGTAAAAATTTATAAATATTACAATTAATTATGTTTTTCATTAATAATTAATTTTTTATTTTACTTTTAGAAACTTTACTTGCAGTCTATATCTTTCAGTATTTTATAAAAGATTTGGGTCCTGCAATTGAAGATTTTCAAGTATCAAGACTCGCTATTAAACAAACTGTTAGTGAATTATGTGGCCAAGCGACACACTTGAAACATTTATTACAGTATGACTTCAAATTATATATAACTTTCAAAAATTAAATATGACATCTAATTTATACTATTTTTTTTTTAAGGCTTCATAATATAAAACTACATCATGGATTCAATATGTTGGCAAAAAAAATTGTTCACTTAACAAATGCTTTGATTGATCAGACATCATTATCACTAAGTAAACTGTATGGTCTTGCAGAAAAAACAAATGGTCATAAAGTGTTCGAAGTATATCAAGGAACAATAAGTAGTTTAAATTCGCTTGTAATGAAAGAAAATAAAGATGTCCTTGTTTCAAAAGAAAATGACAATTCTGTAAAAATTTACATTCCACTTGAATTTGAGAAAATAAAAGTAAGAAATACATTTCTATTTAAATTGCTAATAAAACTTTCACAATTCAACAATGCTAAATATTGTATCTTATTCTACAAAATCTAACAATCATTATAAATTAGATTTAATATTATAAATAACTTAACTACTGTAGTAAATATAAAAATCATATTAGTTATGTTAGAAAAAAATTAAATAAAATAAATTTTAAATTCCTTTGAATTACAATTATCTCGACTATTGAAATATCTAACTAGAGCAAAAACCAAAAAGTAAATTTTTGATTATTTTAACAGCTGGAGTACAAAAATCTCGATCAGACTAATGGATCAGATGGAATTGATGAAACGCATATATATTCAATAAACGATGTATTAATCATTCTTAAGATAATAAAATTAAATGAAAAAAAGGTTGAATTCAATGTGGAAAAAATTAGAATTATGGATTTCAGGTAACATGTTTTTTTTTCATTGGTTTATGCTAAAAAGGATTTTTACAATAAAAAGTTAAGATTCCGTTGTGAATCAATTTTCTTTATTACTTTATCTATATGTAAACTATATATCCCATGCGAATTTTAAATCGCTCAAAAATGTTCAAAAACTCAAAATAGTGTATTATTGAAATCCAGAAAGATTTTGAAAAAAAAAACTAAAAAGAATAGAAAAAGGTCTTGTAGATTATTTAGAATTCATTTAGAATTTTGAAATGGGATTATTCTGAATCTTTTGGAACATTTTGATCGATGATGTCATGAATGTTCACATATGGATTTCTTTCATACATTTTGATATTTATTGATTTATATTTTTACAGTCCTTGGTCAAAATACAGAATTGAAATGGCTATGGATTATTCAGTGTCATCAGCGGTAGCTGATAGTTTAATGCCTCATTTAACGCAAGCTTTAAAGGATGATTGTTTGCACAAGTTAACACTGTATCCAGATGTAGAGCATTTTAATTATCAAAATTTTATAGATTCGAGCGACTCTGTTGATTCTAGTGAAGAAGAATATTTTGGCACAGAAGAGAATCAAGAAGAAACGAGAGATAATGATATGATTGTTGATCTGAATTTTTATTGATAAAAGAGAGAAGAATAACAAGCATTAATAGTTAAACAACAAATGATAAAAAATACAAACGTCCAGTATCGTCCTATAAAAGTTTAAAGTATTTTGCAAAACTTCTATGTGATCTTATATATTCTATGAATATTACATTCTATATTTTTTTACAAGAATTTATGTTACATTTATCGATTTTACATGTCTATGCCAGAACTACCTCATTATACTTCTACTTTATAAGTGGAAAAGATTTTATAATTAACATTTATACGCTTTGTAAGATATTCCTACCCAGTCATTATAATAAATGTATATCAATCTTTTAATAGCCTTCAGTTGTGCTTTCACAATCCCACCCACGAACACTCAGTTTAACAATCCGGTCAACGAGAGGCGATGATCCGGCAAATTAATTTGAGCGCAGCGCTTGTAAAAATGTATCGCGTTATGCGAGGGGCTCCTATGTGTTTTGACTTTTGAAATTCGTTCTGCGCGATTCCGTCCAATTATAGAACAGCTCGAAAAATCAGCGCTCGTGCAGCCCTTTCAGCTTGAGTTTATTATGATTGGATTGAAAGACCGTGAAACGCGCGAGTTGTATATTACTATACAGAATTGAGACTCGTTATGACAATTAAGTCGCGCGTCGTGCAAGGAAAAATTATAGGCTAAGAATTTATACTTTTACTGAGCTTTGTAGCTGGGTATATAATAGAGTATCTATGATAATAGCGTATGCGCTTTGATCTGATGATGAAGGCATGGACTTTTTTTACGTAATATAGGATAATTTTAATGAGGAAAACACCTTTTTTTCTAATTTGTGAAGTATAATCATTTTAATGGTTAACTAGTTGCTTTTAAATTTTGAAATAAGTGAGATGCTTGTTATCTGGAATAAATAATATTGACATTGAAAATCTACTTTTAAATGTTTCGATCACAAAAAGTAAAAGTACTTACACTCTCTACTTACATTTTAAAAATGATACTTTGTTCAATCTTTCTACCTTAAAGTTCATACCTCAATACTGATTGATTTATATATACGCTTACTATACAATGTTACCATAGATTTTATAAATATATTATTAACTAAAGTCAAAAATATAGATAACGAAGTTTTCTAGTGCAAATCGCACTGCTTCAAACTTTCATTATCTTATATAAACAGACTCTTGCAGTAAAATTGTGTCAAAATAGCAAGACGGTCTTGTAGAAATTATGTGCACCCGACAGAATTCAATCAGAATTCTGTCATGAAATTACAGTAGATGTGTGAAGCGAAATTGCATTATAAATCGGAAATACACCACATATGGTCTGCTGCAATTACAGCGCGTCAGATTTTGTTACTAGGGTAAGTGGTAAAGAATTTCCAGGCTTAGCGCTTTTTACACATTTTTCTTGAAACATCTCATTCAAAAGGAAAAATAATCTCTTCATATTCTTTTCATACTTATTCAAAAACATAATAGTTTTATAAATAATTTAGTAATTTTAACAAAAGTAAATAAGTAATTATAAATGCTTTCATTGATATATTAAAAACAATTTATAAACTTTTTGATTTTTCCTTAAACTATTTCTCTCATACACTTTTTAACGTTTAGCAATCTTTCATAAATGCGTAAAAAACATTTTCTGCTATTAAAATTTCTCTATGGCGCCTCTCTGTTTTTTATTATTCATCGAAAGCAAGAAGCCAGCTTTGAGCACTTCAAAGAATTCCCCTGATGTTTCCATCCTACCGTCTTGGCGAATACTTGGCAGAGGCAGATTTTCAAGATGCACGCGAGAACGAGCGAAATATGATAAAGCGTGGAATCGATAGATGGATTTAGTTCGCGTCTCCGAAGAAGCTTACGCTCGCTTGACATACTCCGACGCGGGAAGTTTTGCTTGCCATTTGCATGCCGATACTTGATTTTCGAAGAGAACAGCTCGTCAAGCTGAGTCTCTTTGAGTTTATTTTGATTCGCTAATCGAAAGTTTTATAATATTAGCAGTTTTACTGCTTAACTTGCATTCAGTTAGAATTAAACGTATGTTTTATCCCAAAAAGCGGCGGTAGATATTTTCATCCCAAAGCCTTGACTTCTCTATCTATTGATAAAAACCATAGAAAGATTAACCAACGATAGATTTTACTGATTCGTTGAGATGAATGCTTTGTTACCGTAAAGTTTCCATAGTTTTAAGAAAATTAGATCATGATATGGAGACTACTTGGCAGTCTTAAGAATGGGCATAACTTTAGCAGCGACTAGGGGAAAGCTGCCCCTGAAGTCTTCATATTTTAGCCAATGGGCGGATGGGCGGATTTTCCTCTGATCGGACGAGGTAGAGCGTCTCGATATTTCAATGCATTATCAACGTACTCAGCATCAATCATGGAAATATTTTTCCTCAATTTTAACTACCATCGTCTCGTTATTACATTGTATGGTTTTAATTCAATCGTCGAATATTGATGAAAAAAAGTAAACAAAGTTTATAATCGTACACACTAAAAAACATGTTTAACGCGGCTATCATTTATAACAAAATTTCTATTATCATTAATAGTAAAAAAATTATTTTAAATAAAAAATTTGTTCATTAGAGGTCGTTTTTGATAACATCAATCTGAAAACATTTTTGCTTAATTTATTCCTGAAATAACCTCCGTTAAGTAAATAAGAGTATTAAATTTTCAAAGCCGAAATCGACACATAATTACTCAAAATTTTGCCTCATTGTCTTATAATAAGAAAAATGTAAAACGAAAAAAATTCCCCATTAACACGAAGCCCCAAAATCCAGCGGCGGTGTAATCTCCGAAGAAAAAGAGACGGATACTTACTTGCTCGTGGAGATTAAAAGAAAAAGAAGCCTCTCGCCGCGATAATGGACCGAGATATGTCAAACGTTGTGTCGCTATATTTATGAAAGCTCAGTGAAAGCCTCCCCTTTTTTCAAAGCTGGAGCAGCAGCAGCAGCAGTAGCGAGGGAGCTCAAAGGCGACTGAGTCGTCGGGGCCCCGAGACATAAAGAAAATAATGCTCTTTGAGCCGAGCTGCTGCGGATGCTCGATGACACTTGCCAGAGGAGAGAGACGAGCCTTTCAGTGCGAATGCGCCGCGGCTCAAGTGGCCTAAAGAAAGGAGGAGGATTTTCGTTTTCACGTGGGAAAGCGCTGTTCTTATGCAGACGAGGAGAATTCGACGGGCCGAGTTGTGATGAACTTTTGAATTAATCACTCAAGGCGAAGGCTTATCGCGGTCTGTTGATTATATTTTTCATTTTTCATCGGCATACTCGTCACGGTCTTTGTTTTGCGATTATTAATATTTAGTTGCTTTCTTGGGCTTTGTTGAATGGTTTGACCGATATCTGAGATAAATTAATGAGTGCTACTTTATATTCTTTTATGTACCGCTGATTGTAAACCTGTTTTTTATAAATAATTATGAATTTTAATTATTTATGATTAATTGCCAATTAAAAAGAACTACTTTGATGCAATTGAAACCGCTTGTAAAGATACTAAAAAGAACGTTGAAATACTTTTTAATAAATTCATTAAAAAACATCAAATTTTATTCGCCTTACGCTTGAATAATCCGTGAACAACGATAGAGAATTTTCAAAAAGTTTGCAGATCGCATTCAGCATGTAGCGCGTTTACTTCGATCCGCATGCAAAATTGGAATGATTTTAATCAAAATCGCATTTGAATGAATTGGGTTGGTCGTTCGCGGAATACCCTCGGACAGTCACTTGAACAATGTATCAATAAATTAATTGAGAGCACGATGAAGAGTAATCAATCCGATATTTTTTCATTTTTTGGATACGCCAATTCAATTTATGGATTTCTAAGTGGAAACTTTTCATTGTGGCTTTTTCTTTTGATATTTCATTTTCATTTATTAAATTCAAAATTCAAAAGAAAACTTGATTAAAACATAACACCATGTAATAACATCCATTTATTTACGCAGTATTTAAAAGCCAAACTAACATATAGCATACGGAAGAACTTATTACAAAAAGAGCCTCGCAATATCCTTCCAAAGTACTTTTGTTGCCACTTGCACGTCACAATTGCGAGAGCAAAAAAGAAAATAAACAAATAAACTACGGTTAGCCGCGCAACAACGCTAAAACACCCGGCAAACGTTGCTTGTAGAAAAGCGCGTAGAGCGTAACGTGCAAGAAAAGAGGGGTAGAAAGCTCGGCGAGAAGATGCCGCACGAATAAGTGGAGAAGAGCGAGCTGCGGCCCGTGTGTACGCAAGCGAGCCTCGAAAAGTGGAACGAAGGTACGTACACACAGTGGGAGAGAACGAGCGCAAACGAGCGAAGGAGGAAAACGAGGCGGAAGAGAGATTCAAAGCAAAATTGCGGAGAGGTCGAGTGTCGTGCCCGTGTGTGTCTGTGCAGCGAGATGTGTGTATATGGACAATGCGCCTGGCCTGCGCGCGACGTCAACGACCACTCGCTGAGAGTGCACGTAAGGTGCGCGCGGATAGCCGAGGAGAAAAAGCAAAGAGAAGCGCGCAGTAGAAGCGAGACGAGTACGGCCAGACACGAACCCCCCACTCCATCAGCGGCCGCAGGGTTGAGTGAGCTGTGCGTGGAAGAGCTCTGCGCGATGAGGTAAACATGAAAAAATTGGGGGGGGGGGGGGGTCAGAGGTCACTCGGGGAGGGCGAAATAATGCCTTGATTGGTACGGTATTTTGTTCGGTTCAGCGAATTTTTAGAATAGGGAAAGATCGATGCAGGAGATGAGATAAGTTGATTGGGACCAGAGGATGGGATGTGAGTGTGAATTTGGCTAGTATTCGTACAACCCTTTGCACAATTTTTTTGCCCGTTCAAGGGTTCATATGAAAGGTCGTTCAAGTGGCTTTGAAAATGCAACCTTTACGAATTCAGGGCCGTAACCTCATGAGGGTGAAATATCGCATAATTCGATTAACACCCTTCATCCCGCTGACGTTTTTTAATTTTTTGACCATGTTTGCACAATTTTTTTTGCAAAAACGTTATGTAGATCAATGAGTCTGCTAAAAAGACAAGAATATACATAATTTTTATAACCCCATGAGGGTGAAATATCGCATAGTTCGACTTTTTAGCAGACTCGTTGAACTACATAACTTTTTTGCAAAAAAATTGTGCAAACATGGTCAAAAAATTAAAAAACGGCAGGGGGATGAAGGGTGTTAATCGAATTATGCGATATTTCAC
>JAPYZA010008983.1:0-20469 GCA_030522685.1 Eupelmus azureus | reverse complement strand
GAGAGAGAGAGAGAGAGAGCCCGTGTATTCACCCATTAATAGCGGCACCTCGTGGCCGTGTAAAGCACGAGCCGAGTGCGCGCGTCGCTTAGCACGGGGAGCGCAACCTGGGACTTTGATAAATAGCGATGAACGCTATTGCGTGAATGGGCAAGAAGTGCGACTCGATGATCATCGATCTATCGCGCTGTGAAATTGTAATGGTGATATGGATCGGTGGGATGGATCGTGGATTTCAGTCTTAGTCGTGAGAAATGATGCGTTATTATAATTTTTGCGGTCAGACAGGAGGCGAAAGAGCGATTAAACATTACGAATTGCTGTTTTATGGTACAGAAATCCGTTTCCGCTGATAACTGGGAAACGACCTCGTGGCGGCCAGGGCTGCGTGCCTGGGTCGAGAAAGAGGGACGGGCTGAAAGAAAAAGCACGCCGGCGCGCGGCGACACGTCGATGCAGCAACAGGCTAACCTAACCCACTCTCTTTTCTCTCTCTCTCACTTTCTCCCTCTCTCTCTCTTCCTCTCTTTCTCTGTCTTTTTCCTTATGAGTTATATTTATTGGCTTATTGGATCGTAAAATTTCAGAGATGAACGTTCGACACTTTTGATTTAGAGCTGCTCTCTATAGCTTATTTTGATTTGTGTTTTTTAATTTTCTTATTACATTTACGTTACTGTAGAACCTATTACATTTATTAGCAAAAGAAAACCTGATATCCATACAAATTTAATCCGACAGTCAAACAACACGTACCGTGCTCAACGCTGCTTATTGATTTTTCAGAGCAATAACCACGATACTTTGTTTCTGCTGCGTCGCAGCCGAATGGTTTACACCAGTCGCCACCGCCGCCAAGTAGTAAAAGTCCGCGTAAAGCCGGGCCGCCGTCCCTACATATTTGAAAAAGCAAGCCTCGCAGGAAGCGAAGCCGGAGAGTAACCCTGTCCTTCGGGACCCTCATCACATCATACGTGCCGCGCACCGCCGGCGCGAAACGTCTTTTTTATCGGGCACTAAAAGGCCCGGTAAATTGAAAAATCTCGCAGCGCAAAGAGACGATCCGCAGGCTCGCAATTGATAATACCGCCTGATCAGCACGGCGGGCGAGCGGTGCGATCTAGCGCCGACAAGTTGCTAGCGCCGTCGAATCGCAAAATATCCTGAGGGGCTTCAATCTACTTGGGCGCATTCTAAGTCAAGCTTATATTTGTGCTCTCGCGATATCGTCGGTCTCAACTTGAATTAACACACGCACACCGTCGCTTACCCGTAGTCGTATCCTTTACTAATGCAAACGTACGCAAACGCTCACAATCACGCAGGTACGCAAACACACACACACACACACACACACACACACACAGGCACACACACAGATACACGCACATACACACACATACACACAAATATACACACACGCATACACACACACGTACGCACACAAAAATACATACAGAGACCTAGAGACGCGTGTACAAGTAGAGGGGCAGCAACACGAGCAAACAGGATGGTAACTCTCGGGTACTCTCTCCGTCGGTGCCAGTCTCCCGAGCTGCTCTCGTCTCCTTCCCACGGCAATATTGATCTGAGCGCGCGCAGGGGTGGGAACAGCACTCGGCTCTCGCTCTCGCTGTGGGTTAGAGGAGCACGAGAGCACGGGAACAGACGAGCGAGAGAGCGAGAGAGAAGAAGAGAGAGGGAGAGAGAGCACAAGAGAGAGAGAAAGAGGCTTATCCGATGGTGCGAGTGGTGGGGCTGCGCGCGACTCGCGCTGGTCCAGTCGGCGGGCTCGGCGGTACCGGTAGGAGGTTCCCCCTGCGCGAGGATGCTGCGCGCGCTCCCGGCTTGAGAGAAGTGAGAGTGAGAGAGAGTAGCCGGGCGAAGGAGAAACAAAAAGGGAGAGAGCTGGCTCTCTTGCCGGGAGAACTTCAATACCTCAGTGGGGGGAAGAGGGGACTCGTCGTCGGGCCTCTGTGTATATATGCGCGCTCGCGGGGGGGAGAAGGGAAATTCGGGCATGGGGTATATTGAAAACGGAGCGGCGGAGCCGCGAGCCTCCGGGAGAGCTGGATGGAGGGGGCTGAAAGTGAGAGAGAGAGGCGGCTTCGACAATGGAAACGAAACGATGTACAGGGAAAACACGGGAGAGGGAGGACGCTGACGGGAAAATTCAGCGTGCGACAACGGGAGAGAGCGAGAGGGAGAGACTGAGAGCGAAAGAGAGCGAGCGAGCAAGAGAGAGAGGATTAATGGAATGATCCTGAGCGAGACGGCGTAGAGAAACACGCACACAGAGGGGGGCCGCACGTCCGGGCAAACGCGAGAAAGAGAGAGCGCCGAGCTCTCTCTCGGCTGCGAAAGAGAGACGGCAAGCGACTCGGGGTACACTAGGGGGGCAGCAGAGTCAGACTCGCCGCTCAGTTCCGTGGCTGCAGCTGGTTGCGGGTGTCGACGTGTACCGTACGTCGGACGAGAGTAGCGGCCAGCTGCCGCTCGTCGCCGCCGCCACAGCCGCGTCGCGTCAGCTGCCGCCTTACTCTGCTGTTCTACTCTCTTGTCTATCTCTATCCTCGTCGTTCCTTCGCTCCTTCCTTTTCCTTTTCACCGCTTCTCCCTTTTTACCTGCTCTCCTGCTCGCTGAAGCCGGCGATAAAGCCAGGGGGAGAGAGAGCACAGAGTCGAGAGGTCGACGTGCGCGCGCGCCCGCGCGTGCCATTCTCACGCGGGATATGCAGCACCGCGCGCTCCTGGAGCGTCGACCCCGAGGCTCCGGGCTCGCGAGTGCGCTCCCAAGATCGTCCGGTAATTAATCCGTTTCGAACGGTTAAAGTGATGCGAGGCTGATCTGGAGACGCGCGGAGCAGCCGTCGTCAAGGAGGTACGTGAGCGATCGCGCTCTCGTTCGCGCGACGCACGACTCGCTGGTTCTTGTTGTTGCTGGGCTGTGTGTTGTCTGGAGCTGTGCCTTTGAACCTCGTGTGTACGAGCGGTGATAGCGCTGTGTTTGTAGTGCCGAGGTGTACAGGTCAAACGGCTGGAACGAGGCTTTGTTTCACCCTGTTGCTGCCTAGTAGAGTGCAATTAGTATTTGCGCGTTGATTCTAATGGCCTTCGATTTTCTTTTTTGAGCTTGCGACAGGTGTTTGTGATCCCGGAATATTTTTAGCAAAGGCTAACCATGCTCGGAATGTATCTACTTACACAATCCGCGAGATAAAACTCTATTTCTCACTCGTCTGACAAAACTCGGAACCCATCTACTTGCCCGAAACTTTCTCCTCTTTTTCTTACCCAGCTCTCAAGCTCATCCCCTGCCCTTAGGCAAATTGAAATGGGCCGGCCCTTGCTCGCTCGTTAAGCTGCGCACGGCTCGCGTGACGGACACGGGCGATTAGACCCTGGCGCGCGGCCACGCGTCCTCCTGTTGAATCCGCGTCGCGCGCTTGCATTTCACGGCAGCCCGAGCACTGCGGCCCCCTGTTGCTCGGGCCGGGCTAGCGAGCTCTCTGGGTTATTTTGCTCGCCGGAGAGGAAGAAATTGCTTTTTCGACGCGGGATACTTGGACTCTCGCCGGTGGGAGATGAGATTTGAGGTGTCGTGGATGATACTTTAGCTCGGGGATTAGGAAGTATCGTGTGTATTTTGTTTTTGAAGGGGAGGTTTTTCGTTTAATTTAGGTAACGAAATTTGGGTTTTGATGGGATTTTGTAGCTCCGAATTTTTACTTCCAGTTTAGTAGTGTCATAAATGCACAAAGCGTTTCGGAGTGACTGCGAGTTAATCTGACCGTGGTACTTGAGGTTTAGTAATGAACTTGGAAGGGAGAGGGTTGGCTACACTTCAGTGACCTAGTGCCCTCCAGATCGATATTTTAAATTTCCTTACTTTTTTCAGGTACAAAGCTTTGTGCCGTTAATTATAATTAATGAAAAAAAGGCTGAAGTGAAAAGATATATGATATTTTAATTGCTGCATAAAAATTAGTTTGTTTTATTTGGTCTTTCACAAGGAAAAAGTTCAAGTTTAATTTAGAGACAACACTACACGATAAAAGCTGTGCATTTTTTTTTTAATTTCATTGAAAACATTATTATTATTAATGATGTGCTTTGATAATAAACAATACATTAAGCCATGAGCAACAGAATCCTCCAAAATGTTGATTACCGTATATTTTCTTAAAACGTTTACTTGCCGAACTGCTTGCTGAAATTACAAAGGCGAGCGAATTTATTTGATGTAACAACCCAAAGCTTGCCACCCCTTTGCAATTTCGCTTATTATTGTTCGGAACCATTGTTATTCTAAGCGAACAAAAGCATCTCATCCAAGTTCATCAAAATTCAGAACTCGCAATTCTCCTCTGCAAACTACCGTGAATAATATCCTAAAAATATCTAAAAATAATCAACGACATCTCCAACCAAGCCGTCTTACACGCAGAGTCTCTTTCCCTTAAAAAGAAAAGAAAAAACCAAAGCAGCCGGCCTCGCTACAATAGCTTCGGGCGAACGTTGGCGCGATACCTTCTTATTTGCGGCGGAGAGAATCGTACCTCCTCGAGCGTCCGCCAGGCCGCTTTGAGAGAGAACTTTCACAAAAGAAGGACCGAGATAGGAGGACACTTTGCGAGCTAAGTAAGCTGTCTCTCTCTTTCTCTTTCTCTCTCTCTTTTGGTCGCTCGCGCGCGCTTTTGTCCTTAATTTCGTCGACATTGTGCGCGAGACCTACTCGAAGCGCGTAAACGTTTTTCCTGCTCGCGCATGTGAGATGACAACACGTTGACTTTTCGGGGCTTTTTACGGATGAGTATTGGAAGTTTGGTGTTTTGATTGGATAGGAGATGATATTCGAATCGGAGTTAGATAGATGTTGAAGGAATAAAAATTGTTTTTATGGTTACTGGTTGGTATAAAATTGATTTTCTTTTATTCAGTAAGTAAATTACGTGGCTTAAAGTGAAAATACAGTAAAAGAAAGTACAGTGAAGTAAATTAAAGTACAGTGTAAGAAAGTAAATAATTAAATAAAACAAGGATTAATACACATGACTATCATTGTATTTTAAAAGTATTAATCTCGTTAACCAATTAAAAGTGTATTTTATAAATGATAATAATTTTTTTTTCAATTTAAATTAAACAATATATTTTTCGATTTATGATTTTTTAATCAACAAGTTCGTTAAACGATTAATGATCAAAAAATATTTTTTGCATTTTTAGATTCATGTATATTCTCTAATTGATTGGAAAAAAGTTTCAATGTTTATTTTATTTTCTGATCATTAATTTTGAAAGCTCTACAACAGATAGTTTCTTCAAACTCATTCAACTCAAATAAAAATCATTATAACTTCAAGAAAATACATTTTTTCTGAATTAACTCGAAAAAAACGAAAGTTCTTTCACTAATTACAAACCATCACGTCGAAAAATCCATTTACCGCACCGCACATCAAACTTAAATAACTTGCCTTCCAGGCACAGCGTTAAAAAAGAACTAACAAACTAAAAAATAAAGAACAGCCCTTAATTAGTTTGACTATTGCCATCTAATCCTCTTTCCAATCTTTGTGCGAAAGTAAAACAACTGCTCCATAGGGGTGGACAGTATTAGCAGCATACGTCTGCAAGTGTGATGAGCACAGATGACGGCAGGCTTAAATACATTTCAGATGAGAGAAATACAGAGATAGAGAGAAAGAGCGAGAGAGATAAAGAGAGAGAGAGACAGAGAGAGAGAGAGAGAGGGGGGGGGAGAGGCTCAAAAGATGAGCAACATTTTTAGCCTAAATGGCTTGTTTCAAGTTTCAAACTGGCGCTGAATACTTTACTCAGCGGCAATCCCCATCAAACTACTAACGCCATTTAAAGTCCATTGTTCTACCGTGTAGATATCACTTTTAGAGATTAAGGAGCTTTATTCACATACGGTCTTCATGTATTTATTGGCTCTTTGATATGTGCAGCTGAAAGCTGTTTGAAAGCTCCGGGCGCAGATGTGTTTTGCGTGGCGTGCTGGTTAACGAACTTTTCCGAGTCAATGAGAAATGGATGAGAGTTGAATATAGCCCCCGATTGTGTTGTATATATCGCGGCAGGAGATATCGTGTTAACGGATCTCTGACGTTTGAGCTGCCACTCGCCTCATTAACTGTTTATCGCGTTCTAATTTTGCACGCTTCAATTTTGGTATGTTAATTTAGAGCAAGAAAAGAATTATATTTAGCGAAGCGAACGCGCGAATGCAAAGTTTGTTTAGGCTTTTTCCTAAAGATTTTATGATGTTTTTTTAATAGTACCGTAATTATAATAGGAAACATTTTCAATACGAGGCTTTTTTTATTTCTGTGCTAAAAAAAATATAAATGTATGTGTCTGACTAGTCCCTGATATGTTCTACTTATAGACTCAAACATTCGCGTTTTACATTCTCTGATTTATTTTGTCTATTATAATAAGTATTATTTATTTATCATTGTGTTTATCAATTTAAACTTCCTCGGTTCAGTGTCTCTTTTCACAGTAATTAAATCTTGATACAAGTGTGACACTTATCGATGTACAGTTTATGCATGATAATTATTTAGGTTGCGTTATATGTAATTTATTCTCTCTATTGGTAGTTGTATGATGTCAATAAAAACTTACTAATTATTACAAAATTTATTCAGTAAAGTTTGAATATTTTTTATTGTGATGATTTTCCATGTTATTTTTAATTGTAGATATTGAGTACTTTTTAAAATCACTGTAAATAATCGTATTTCGTATAAATTTAATAATCTATATGAGATAAATAAATCCATTAGTTAATCTTAAGAATATTACTTGATTTTTCGTGTCCTTGATATTTGGAATATTCGATTCTAGTAAAAATGTATAAATCCCAGACAAGGGATTTTACCTTTTATTATAAAAGCCTTTTAGAATGAACTTCGAAATCGATGACCCAAATACGCTAGATATCATCTTTATTAAATTATATAAAAAGATTAGTGTATACGGAAGTATTTTTTTTAATAGCTACGTTAAAATAAACCGATTTGTCCTTTTTAATTATAGATGTGCTAATACTTATTAAATATTTTTCTCAATTGCTTAATTCCTCATGATTTGTCGACAAATTTATTTTTTAGTTTTTAGAACAACCTTTTTTCATCAATGTTTATTAAATTGTCAGATTTCACCATTCTGAAAAATCAATCAATTAAAAAATATTTTTGTATGGATCGCTTACCCTTTTAAAAATATTAATAACAAACCTTGAATTACCTAACAATTCCACAACGATAAAATCAATATCCCATTTTTATACCACTAAGAATACATCCATGTCTTCTTTCGAAGCCAACAATACTAATTACCAACTTACTATTACCCTGCACCTTCCAACATCTCGCGTCAGCACACTTTTTCTCTCCTTTCTCCCCGAATTCTTCTCAGAGCTCCAAACAGCCCATAGAAATCAGCCTAATCAAAGTCGAAAAACTACTCTATCCCCTCACAGCCTCCTAACCCACTATAGACCCGGTCCACCCTCCTCGAAAAAAAGAGCCCACTCCAAGAGCAGCTAACTGCTCTATCTCACGTCCTGGCTCGATCGCTCTCACACACAGTCTCTTTCTGCGCAGGTGAAAGCCGCCGTCGAGGAGGAGATGCGCGCGCTCGACTACTGAGCCTGCTGGTGCGTCTGTACACACAGAGAGTGAGAGAGAGAGAGAGATAGACACAGAGAGAGAGAGAGACGCAGAGAGCGAGCCTAGAAAGCGAAGGGGGGCGGCGAGGGAGCAGATCAGCGCGCAGCTTCCGAGGAGCGCGCGCGAGGCCAGCAGTAGTAGCGCAGCAGTCGTTGCGAGCGGGCCGACAGAGGCTTTATTATGACGGCCAAGTCGGGGGGCCGGCCACCATCGTCACAACTGCGTAGAGAGAGAGTAGAGAGTGTCGGTTAGTGCGTGAGTGCGCGTTGGTGTGTATTGTTGTGCTGTGCCCGCGGGACACAAAAGGGGCAGGTGTGAGGATTCAGGGTGTCACCGGCCGGGTGGGGGCGTGCGAACGATGAGGCCACGGGCAGCAGCAGCCGGCCGGCCGTTGCTCTTGAGGACGACGAGGCCGCTGTTGTCGAGCCACCAGCAACATCGTCATCGCCCTACGAGGTTCATCGAGGCTATCAAGCAATGGTACATAGCCGTGGTACTCCAGGTCATACTGATTCTCACCGTTCTGCCACAAGGTCAGTCTTTGCTATTTGTACTAGTTGCTATTTCTTTTTCTTTTTGATCGTGGGTGGGATATTTGGGTAGAGTACGCGCAGATTATTAAAGTTGGGAGTAGTGAGATGGAAAGAAACACGAAAGATTTTATTTTTATTCGTTTGGTTTAATTTTGCCGATAGATGATCAAGTGTCGGATGTGACTTGTTGGGTATCGGTATTCTTGTTTTAACTTTAAGTTAACCTAATTACCAAGGCCCTATAATATTCGATAAATTTGTAGTAAATTGGTGCAAATTCATCGGGAAACTCAATAAACTTATCCGATTTTATAGGATTCTATAGTTTCTTTACAATAGAGAACGTTTTGAACACGTTTTGTTAAGATAAAAATTGTTGTTTATCCAAGTATACTTTTGCAAATCCTTGTGGTTTGATAGAAAATTCAATATATCACTGTCTCATTTACTCGAATTAGTCCCAGTCTTTCCGTTCAAAAGCTGGATCTCAAACTGGTTAAAATACTTTAATAATTATGTCACTTCATTGAGATAATTGTCCGTCATAAATACATATCCAGAACTAAAAGTTCTTCTTCGACACAGGGTACTTTGATAAAGATTTAAATAAATAAAAAAAATATTAGTCTCGAAATAATTTCAACCAAACGAAACAAAATCACGCTTCACATCCCGCCAACTAAAAATTTCAATCCCCGACAACTCTTAAAAAACTCTAAAACCCTCTGAACTCGCCATCTCATCGAGATCAGCCACACGTCCGCCAGCTCGCGCGGGATTTTTCCTTTCCGCGCCGTAAACCCGTAATCGCCGGAACTGCATAAACCGCGTCCGAATCCCCGATTATTGAATCCCACTCGTTATCAATCTCCGCCCCGATGCGTGCATACGCGCGAGCTGGAAAAGTCGGGTATACATTTGGCCGGCGCTGTAGCGCGCAATTATCGTCCGGGCGCGAGCGCAAAATTTACGAGCATTAAAGTCTCATAATCTGAGGATCATTAGTTACGCTAATTCACTGTGCCGCGAATCTTTATTGCCCGCCATCCCGAGGGCGAGAATTAACGACATGGCTAGAGCGCAGTTGAATGCCGATGGAAAAAAAATCCGAGCTACTGGTGTCGAGAAATGTTTCTAGTGAATAATTAAGCGCGGTCGTCTTATTCTGCAGCCAGTGCTGAGGGTTTTAAATTGTTCTGCTGGGATGGCTGTTGGTTTATTAGGTGTATTCTGATTTAAGCGTTTTGCTGGAATGGTAGTTTTTTAAAGACGTAATGTCGAATGAGGATAACAAGTTATTATGGGTTATTTCGATGTATTATTGTTTTGATGCTTTTCGTATGTTAGAGCAGAGCAAAAAGGATGATCTGTTTTCGGACTTCCTTAAATTAAAACGGCTAATGGATGTTTTGCATTTTTAAAGGAAAGAGTTTTTATTTTAAATTATTGACTGAGAGAAAGATTCGTTTTTCGTTTGTTAATTGAAAAGTGAAGTTTGATTTTCGAATCAATTTTCTCAATTGATTCTTATTATTACCAATATTATCTTTTGATGAATATTTGAAATATTTGAGAAGCGAATAAACGCAAAATATTATTTTACGTTTCTGTTTATTTATAATTATTTTTTGTTACTTTTATAAAATCGAGGAGAAAACGAAAGAAAGCGAGAGAGGTAAAAGATTTTTACGATGTGTTTGGTCGAATAATTGAATCGGCAAAAAATACAAAAATTCTCCACGTTCGCCCACTTGGATCGAAAAGTGTTGTTAACTCTCAGCTCGGCTTCGATAAGAGCTTTCAATAATGCGTTCTATCGATCCCGTGACCGAGTCTATTTGTCCTGTATTTATGTATTCAGGATCTTAATCCAGTATTTATGTATTCAAGTAACTATATTGGTAACTAAGACGATAATATTGAGATTATGCATATTAAATTTGTAATTGCAAAATCTTCAAATATGTGAAATTTATTATAGTTTAAATCAACATAATGAACAAAATACTTTTCAATGTGGGTCAAAATATACTAATAACTTTGTCATCAGTTTCAAGAACTTAATTTAACGGTAATTGTTCTCGTAATTATAAAATTTGATTACGGGGCGACATCAAACTAATTAATTTTTTCTTCACCCGCAGCAAATTTTATGACCAAATTATCATGTTTGCGCTACTGACATAATCCGATCTTCAAATCATTCCAATTTCGTCGTTGTCTATGCATCGACATTGCTGCTGTTATTCCTATTTGCACCTTGATTATACGCCGCAATATCAATGTTCAATTATATTTGCTGCATTGGAAAATAAATTACTATTATGTAATCAGGGTGTAGGATTATTTGAAATCTACCTAATAGTTAAATGTAATTTCCGTTTTTCCCATCAGGTTAAATAAAAACAAAAAATAAGAAATAAAAAGCAATGAAATTATCAAATTCTGTCTTCTTCACTTTTTCTATTTGAAAAGTAATAATTTTTTAATCAACATAATAAATATGTTACAAAAGAATTGATTATTCAATTTAATTACGTACAACAGTCCACATTGATTTCTAAAAACTATAAGCTTAACAAGACGAAAATCGACAATAAAAATAATCACACGGCCCGACCTCCAATAAATTTCCGTAGTCCCGCTAAAAAACTTATCCCGTTCAAATCTCTAGCAATTACTTCGTCGCGCTTCAGAAACTCAATCATAACTGGTACACACACTCGCTCTTTTTTCTCCATCACGCTGGAGAATCGCCGCCTTCGTTTTTTTTTTATCACCGCTCGCGACAAACGATGGCGCGCAAATTCCACTTAACGAGCTTGATAAATTGAATCGCCTCTGCGCGCGTTATGATCGCAGAGAGAAATAAAGAGAGAGAGAGAGGGAGAAAGTTTTCTCGTCTATGGTTCCGAAAATTAAATCTCCGGGCGGCCGGCACTTTTTTTGAAGGAACGGTGGTAGGAGAAAAAGAGAGGAGAAGTTTTGGAGTGAGACCTTCGCGGATTCTTTTGGCTCGGGGGTCTTGGAGGAGTATATGTGGATTGGTATAAATCTGGTCGCCGGATTTTCGGCCCGCGCTGATATAAATCGCGCGGCTGCCTAGTGATTATTTTCAAGAAGTTCGCTGGCTCGGAATATTTTTGATTTACGCGCCTGTTTTTGTGTTCGTGTCTTGTTTGCTTTTTGGTTTACTGTGTGACTATGAATTTTATGCGAAAGAAAATTTGAGGTTGCATCTCCGTTTGGATCATAAATATTAGCACTACCATGATTGAATAAAGAGAATCAAATATCTGAAGCCGAAAAGTAGTTCAATGATAATTATTAATTCAATGAAAAAATTATAATGTATATATTATATAAATCTTATTGATGACTTATAAAAATATTAAATTAGATTTCCGAGTATTAAGTCTATTGATTTGACTATTTTTAGGTAGTACATTTTTACTATTACTTTTATCAATATAGTAACTTATATTTAAATATGCTCCTCTTACACAAGTAGATATAATATTTGGCCAGGCTACTTCACATAACTGAGTTTTTTTATTAAATTTCTCTTACATTTAACACAATCTTTCCGGTTTGAAATATTAACATTATTTTCTGCAAATCGCAAGATCTAAAATTCAAAATTTTTAAATAGAAAGAGCTTTACACATATTTTTTATAATTAAGAAGACATTTAACTTTCTTTTCATTCTCTCGTTTTACAGTCGCACACACCCACACACACACCCTCTTACGAGCTCGCTAGAGCGATTAAAAAACAGTTTCGCGCAAACGGAAATTTTCATCTCGCTTTTTTCACTTCGCATGCGCATGAAAGCCGTCCGAGCGCCTGCACCAGCGTGGAACGCACTTTTAATTGAAAGCACGATAAGAATCCGAGCGCGCGAGCGCCGCTATAATTGGTATAAGTTTTTCCGCTCCCGTTGCTCACTCGGAAGCTTCCGCTCGCGCGTGATGTATATAGTTGTCGCGTGCGATGTTGGCTGCGATAAAAAATTTAGCGAAAAATCTCGGAAATTTTGACGGGGAGGCTTTTTCTCTTTCTCTCGTGGCTATCGTTTGATCTTTTTGACTTTGTTGTGTGTTTATTTAAGTTTGATTTACTTTTATCTCGTTTTTGTGGTTAAAATTAATTATTTTGAAGAGCGCTTGAATTTAAAAAAAACAATTATTTTTACGAGGTTTATGTTTTTTTGTGTTTATTTAAGAATAATTTTTCAAAAAGCATTTCACGAAAATTTGAATATTTGAAATACAATTTCCTCGAACGAATTCTTATTCTGGTAAATTATTTTCTTAAAATATCCATTCCTCTATTAGCCAAAGAAACTGCAACCTTAATTTTCCTTCAAAAATAAACAAAACTCTAATAAAACTAAAATGAATGAAGCTCCTTACTCTGTTGGATTCCATATCATAATTTATGCACAATTATATTTCCTTCAAAAACATATCGTGGTTTCAAGAGTACGCATTTGCTTGCGGAAATATTTTCTACTTCGCTGCGTGGAAACAAATGACTAAGAAAATTAGAGAGAAATGCTTCGCTCATGTGGAAAAAATAAATTGTAATGCTCAGTGACAAAAATGTACCTCCATGTAAAAGTGGTTTGCTGTATATAACGTTTTAGGGATTCCTTTTAGCGTCTGGATGTTAACGAAGCTCTAAACTCTATAAGTAAAACCGAAATGATCTTTGATTCATCGATGTTTATTGTATGTCAAAATCGCTTATTAGAGTTGAACTAAACTTGAAAACTTTAAGTTTTATCAAAATGTGCATTTTAAATTATTGTTTTTCTAAAAGTTGTTGTTTCGATGAAAGTTAATCAACTAGTTATCTTTCTGTTTTCAGTCAGATGGCACTGATTGTGCTGTCGATAGCATGCGATATTAATTTGAGTACGCGCAAATGAATTTAAATTCCACTCTATTAGTAAGCAAAATATGAATCCTGCTTATTTGGTACTTAGTTGTTTGGACAGTGGCTTTTGATTGTTTGAAGAGTGCCTTATAGCACTTGACATGAGATCAACTCTACTCACAAACTACTATAACAACTGTTGTAGTAGTTTAAAACTGCAAATATAATTTGCACATTTACAAATAAAATAATTGTTATTATAATTAACAAATTTTGCTGGGATTAATAAATCAAAATTCATTGTATAATGAGATTAATATTACGGTTTTAAATTTGTTATGGCGATTAAATAAAAAAGTTAATTTAAACATTGTAAACGTTTTAACGAGGTTCAAAAGTTCTTTCATTACGGATTATGCAGACTAAACAGTTTTTTTACTATTTAAAAATATGTATTGCGATATAAGCAAATCCATGATGCAGCTTATTATTGTAGTTGAAAGTTTGTAGTTGAAAAAAGCTCTTGTTGGTGCGTACAAGCGGTCACCCATTCAAGTATATACTAGACGCGCCGAACACTGCTTAACTTGAATGGTCGTTCGACCGTGCAACCAAGGTCCCCTCTAATGGTGTCTCTTCAATCAAAATAAATTTACAATTTAAAATTTTTTATTTATAAAAATAAGTCAATAAAATTTAGACTTTTAGATTCTGATGTTTGACTGTAAAAAACGTGAACGTTCATGTAAAATACTTTGTAAAAAAATTTTATTGTTCAACGATATTTTATTTAAGTATATCGTGTCTCTAAAATAATAATGCTGCATAATTGCATACACGTGCAAAATAAAAGAAGGATTATTAGCATTTTAATAAGCTTAAATTTAGGATAGAAATTTTAGCCGGATAAAAATTAACGTCTCCGAAATAATTCACTTGTACCAACAAGTCCGATAAGCAATTTATCACGCCTCGTATTCCGCAACAACGTGATTTTCCCAAATTTCGCCAATCGTTTTACCATTAATCGACATTAATCGCCGTTTTCCATCCATCCCTCACCCCTCCCTGAAAAATAAAATAATATAAAAATCCCTTTACATAACCAACTGCCAGAACAATGACGATTTTATCTGGAATCAGTCGCGGCCTATTTTTTCAAATACTTTATAAAGCGTTATACCTACGGCCTGTCAGGAATTGTTATTGAAAAACTTTATTATCCCCCCGGGCGAATTAAATCCGCGCCAATGTTGTGCGCATATAACGAGCGAAAATGTTTTTCCGCTCCATTAATAAAAGGCAAGCGGGTTTATCGGCGGATAATAAGCGGCGCTTTTGTTGCAGCCGCGCGCGCGAGTGCTTGAGCATTGTATTATGCGACGAATCTCGGTCGAGTCTCGCTCCTTTTTTGTTTCCACGCTACTTCGATTAATCGCGATTATAAGGGAAGATGTGTGTGCCGGGAAAACGCTTGCCATTGTGAGCACCGATTTTCAATGCTTTTTCTTCGACCATTTTCTTTAAATTAATTCTTTGATCGAATTTTTTCTTTTTACGTAAACGAATGTTCGTTAATTCAATTAATTTGGGTACGATATGTGTTATTTTAATAGGAAAAAAGAGGAGATATATCTTTTGTAAATTTAAAATACCCATTTTTTATTTCAATCAAAATTATGTAAAACAAAGTTTCGATATATGTAAAAGAAGCTTTTTGAATTATAATATGTAATATAGTTCATTTCAAAAGTAAAATTACAATTGGTCAATTAGACTAATTCTATCAAATTAAATTGACAAAGGTAATAAAATTACAATAACATTGATTTAAAATGGTGGAGATCGACTTTAGTTTTTTAAGAATAAAAATTCAATATTTGTATTGAATATTTCAGAATTTCTTGTCCAAAATAAGTCAATTAAAATTACTAAAAAATGAATAGTAAAAAATGTATGCGTTATATTCAACGTGAGAGAAATAAAGTTCCTTCTATATTGGTTCAATATTTGAAAAAAAAATGTTGACTCTAACGAACTCGGTGTAGTATTTACTTGCTCTTATTGCTTATTTTTCTTCAATTGTATAAATAAAGGTGATTCAATAAATTTACAAAAGTTTTTTTATTTCGTACATTTAAATTTTTAAATTTATGTTTATCCTTTTCCAGATTACAGTAATTCGTATTAATTGTCATCTGAATACATTATTAGTTTTTTTTTTTCTTACAACACAACCACTTTAACATTATTTTCTACTACATCGCCAAATAAGGCGTTATACCAGTTCCAGTGCATAGAAAAATGGGGAATTTCGAGTCGACAAACAATATCCAAATCCGCGCGTGCTGATATCTGAAAATTACGCGACGGCTCGTAAAAAGCAGACCGTTCGCCGCGCATATTTTTCATCCACGGGATTCTCTATCATTCGGCGAAATGTATGCGTCCCCGGGTAATTCAGCAAGCCGCTAAAGCGAATCTCTCCCCCTTTTGTTTTCCTGCGAAAAGTTCAGCAGAAGAATCTGCACGGTGCAATGGCCCGACTCTGATCGATTTTATACGTATTCACACAGTCCTGGGTAGCGGGGAGCAAAGACAAACACATTAATGCGCGCCATCGCTGGCGTACATTAGGAGTGAGTTCGCGCACTCGCGAGATGGAATCGATCGGAAAGAGCTTGCTACTCTAGTCATTTTTTCTTTTCGTCGGAAAAATATTTTTCAGCTCCGAGTTTTCTATTTTCTTCATTAGCTGATCGTTACTGCGATGGCGTGGCCCATCGGATTTTCCCTGTGGACCATAAAATTGTTTGTCGAATAGTAATCGGAGTTGATGCAGCTGGTTTTTGTACGAATATGAATATTCGTAAATCTCGAAAAATATGAGAAATAAAAATGTTTTAATTTTATTCAAGATGCAAATATTACACAGTCGGTATTTTTTATACAATAACTAAATTATAGTAGTATTGTAAAATGTTGAAAAATGTCGTCCAAGCTAATATTATAGTCATTACAATGTATATTAATGAAGCACTCTTATTATTCAGTCTCATTGAAATGACTAAAAGTGTGTGTCTTCAATTTTAAAAAAATTTTAATTTATCATGTAATACTATTTCCAAGTTTCTTAATTTGCTTATTTAATAAAGTTAAAGATTTTGGTATAAAAAGGTTATTATGTATTCATTTGAAGTAACTGTTTGATCATATAAATAAATATTTTTAATATAAAGATTATTTTTTCTTTTTCAGAATTTTTAGATAGTAAGCTTATGGCTTTTAAAAGATAAATAATTATACTATTTTTTAACATCTATGATAATTTAAATATTGCTAATTTAATAATTATGTATGAAAAAGATATACTAAAATTTACAATATATAAAATAGCCAATGAAACTTTTTTCTAATTTTTTCAATTTTTAAAAAAGGTAGATAAAATATTCATGTTCAAATATGTACAGTACCGTTCAAAATTTTCAAAATTTAAAAAATAGCCATTTTTAAACGGAAATATCTTCGGTTTTGTTAGTAAAAATAAAAAAGCAAATCAAATTAGAGATAAAATACTAACTCTTTAATGATCACAACATGTTTATAAATTATGTTTTTTCTATCTTTTATATTGCTTTAAAAAAAAAATTAAATAATAATAAAAAAAAAGAAAAATAAAAAAAAAAGAAAAAAAAAAAAAAAAAAAAAAAAAAAAAAAAAAAAAAAAAAAAAAAAAAAAAAAAAATACGTGAAATGTGTCATTCAAGATATTTTTACTAATGTGTTTTTTAAAAATGTTGTGAACGATTGAGTATCACCTATATATATTAGATATTAACATTTACTATATGTTAGATAGTAATCTAGGTAGTAATCAGAAATGTAATAGTATATTGATTTCTACTTTGATTTTGCTTTTTTATTTTTGTTCTAAATTTAACAGAACCGGAAATATTTCTATTTAATAAACGACTTTTATTTTGAAAGTTATTCAGAAAATTTTGGACGGTACTGAAGCTCATAACATTGAATTCACTGTAAGCATTAATCAACAGAAAGTTGATAAATACATTTTAAGATACTTTACTCTCATGGAACATAATATATTAAATAAATTCTGTTTTGGAAATACTCAAATAAAGCTTGTACCGTTCTTCAAATTAAAATCAATTTTCCCATCCTAACGAATATACTCTTTTGCTACTACTCCCTCATACACTTACATTCGCAAGCAGATCCAGATCTTATCCAATACAAATAAATAACCATAAACAAATAAATAAATTCACACGAATCCACTCGTAAAGTGCGTTTCCCACGTCGCCCAAAAACCATTTCAAACGTCTATTAACCGAACTCTCTCGTCCGATCGCTCGCTACAGCAAAGAAATCCGTCTCATTCAGCTGAGCGAATGAGCTAGTCGCACGCATAGCGATTCGAGCATCTTCCCTTGGCGCGGCCTACATATATTTACAGGAGCGCTCAGCTCGCGCAGACGTCTCCCTTGGCGACGCGCACGCGCGCACGTTCGCCTCACGCGTATACGTGGCATTCCACGTGAACTTTTCCGCTCTGGGGGCTGCGCGTGTATCGAAAGAATTTCGCTGTAATTTGATTGCGGCCACGATCCGGAGGTTGGAATTTATCGGCAGAATGTTCGACTTTTTTTGTATGGATGCTGGCTTTTTTCGCGCGTAGGTGTATACATATATACTTGTGGATTTTTATTTGTAGAAACGAGTGCGTGCAATGAAATTTTAAACCATTTTTCGAAAGCTGTTTTGTTTTGTAAACTTGTAGATTTGAAAAGTCAATAATATAGAATGTACCTATAAATATACTGTATAAGGAGGCTAGCCATCTTCTGTAAAATACATTTAGTAAGAAGTTAAAGAAATTCATCAAAAAATCATATGTACTTCGAAACGCTCGCAAAAATCACCAGTCAATACGACGATAATCCATACCATAAAAAATCAAATCCCAGCCCTCAACTTTACCACACTCCTCGACCTCGTAAACATTCTCCGCCGCAAAACCTTTGCTTTTCCTATCCTCTATAAATGGTCCACGACCAGAATACTCCATGGCTAGGTCTATACGTTTACCCAGCCCACGGCGTGAATTCAATCAAAACGCGCGGCGACGAGTGTCAAGATTGCATCTCTCTCTCTCCCGCGCGCGCGCACGCGCCGCGGCCGATAATAAATTGCAACAGCTCAAGCGAGAGAATGACTACCCCCTCCACTCTCTTCGGTCTGCCTCGAAGAAATCGATATTGCGAGCTACCGGAGATGTTGGGGGAAACGTAAGAAGAGAGAGAGTGTGTGTGTGTGTGTGTGTGAGAGAGAGAGAGAGAGAGAGAGAGAGAGGAAGGGCGAGAGTCTTTAAAGGGATGCTGAGTCGAATATTAACAAATTTTTAGGTTTTGGGTTTTAGTTCCCTTTTTTCAGTTTGCAGAATACTAATATTGGCAGGATGATCAATGGTTGAGAAAATTGATGATGAGGAGAGGGTTTAAATGAATCTTAAATTGCATAGGTCTGAGTAATCTTTGATAAAGTAGATTTGAATTTATTATTTATTTAACTGAAAGTGAATAATTTTCTTGAAACATGTTGTTACTTAGAAGGCTTCGAGTATATAACAGATAAAGAACATGATTCAAAAAATAAATTATCCAAAAGGGCGGTATGATTTTGTCGCAGTTTTGCAATTAGAATAAATCGTTGGATAGAGAAGTGAATGAAAAGAAACCTAAAAAAAAGAGTCGATTTTTCAGATTATGAAAAAATTATAATATTGCACATCAAAGTTTACAGAAATCGTATCGATTTGTTAAACAGAGCTCTTTTTCATTAGAGAAGATTTAAAGTATGCTTTTTATCACAAATTCCTGAATCGAGCTTTTTTTTCGTGACTCTGTGTCGTGCTTCTTTTCTTTTTTTTTAGACAGTTAAACCGTATCTTTCATCTTAAACAGCGTCAATACTCTAAGCTTTATATATTTTTTAATTAAAACTTCTTTTGTACTTTATAATTAAAGGAACATTTAGTGTATTTGTATTTCTATTATTTGAATTAAAATAAATAACTCAGAACAAAAATTAAATAAAAACAAATTTAAAAAATTTAATTACTCAAACTGATCTAATGTACCTAATTATGTACGAGAAACTTAAGAAATTTACAATTCAAAGATTAAATATTTCAGGTATATAACTTTAGTTTTAGGTTGATCAGTAAAGTTTCTTTTGATCAGTTTCAACAAGTTTGAACATCAATACCTTTTGTAAGAAAAAGATCATCACTGCTCCTCTACTTTCTTAAGAGTTTTATAAATGACTTTTGAAGCCATATTAGTTTAATGTTTTAATATTTAACTGTATATATTGTCAAAAAAAAAAAAAAAAAAAAAAAAAAAAAAAAAAAAAAAAAAAAAAAAAAAAAAAAAAAAAAAAAAAAAAAAAAAAAAAAAAAAAAAAAAAAAACGATTAAAGGCAGAGTTTATTTATCAGAAAAGTTTGATTATGGATATATTATCAGTGGACTCTACTTCTTTTAACAAAGCAAAATTAAATTAATACATGAAATTTCAAAATTATTGTTAACTACTTTAAATCAGTTTAATATACATATGCTTATGCTTTCATTTATTTAATTCGATTAGGTCATTGTTTATTTGTAACTCACACGTTCCTATTGTTTTACATTTGGTCAATACATATATTTAATACTATTTACGTTATTATTTCATGTACAGTTTTAAGTAATATTATTACATATAATTCCGCCAGTAATAAAACGTATTTCCAAGAAAACTCCAGCTATTTATCACGTGGCCCAAAAGAAACAAGCAAGAAAATTCGCAGTCAGTTTGAAAAACAAATAAAACGAACTCATATGAACGCACTTTTCCAAAAATAGAACTCGAGCTCGAGCACATCACCATAAACAACGAAAAAAGAACGAACATATACCCGCTCGCACGAGCCCCAAAAGTGAATGCGCGCGCGTAAAAATCCACCCCCGCCAAAAAATGCAAATCTAGCGTATGCGCAATAAACAAGCTCCAATCGCCCGGGCTAGCCCGTGAGAAAGCCAAATAGAGATCCCGCGGGCTTATTTCGTTGGACTCTATTTTTTATCGTCCGTCTTAACTCAAATCGCGCACACTCGTCAGGCGTTTTACGAGTGACAGCCGACGAGGGGGCGACGATACCGTCTTGATGCTTCGAGGAAGCGCGCAAGATTTGCGGGAGATGTATTGACCGTAGGGTAGGTATGTGTGTTTGTCATGCATGAGATTGGTTTTTTTTAGTTCTTTTTTAGGCTTTTGTTTCTAGC
>JAPYZA010008982.1:0-15290 GCA_030522685.1 Eupelmus azureus | reverse complement strand
GTATTAGCGAAAGCGCTGACTTTGACCGATTCCCGCGTCGCTGTACACGCAAAAATCATCCTCCAGGCGGCGCGTGTTGCTTCTTCAGACCCACTTTTAAGCTCGATATTTACACGTCGAACACGTCTTTTGACGGACATATACGGTGTGACTCAATCGGTATAGATGTCAATCATGGCGATCTGTTGTGCTTGAGAAAATTAATTAAGTAAACATTTTAGAGGCTTGTGTTATGACACGGGCGCAGAAGCGCTGGTAATGTCCTCGTATTTATGTGACAGTCTAGACTGTCGCCTGTGTGAAGGGTTTAGTTTAGATAAATGGACAGAAGTCACGTTTTGTTTGGAGCTTAACTTTTACCGATTGCTCTGTCGTTTCTATACTTTTGTTAATCAGTAATTAAAAAATCAAATTCACTGCTGATTTTATTCTGAAATTCTTTTTACTTTTACACTTAATTTTTTCATATTGAACCGTTGTTACTAATATTATTTTATAAACACTATTAAAAAAAATACGTCATAGTAGTTCAAAAGTTTTCCAACCTCATTCTTCAACCCGAACCCCAACCACCTCATTAAACCCGCAATAAACACCCTCACCCCCCTACAGCACCAGCAAAACTATGCGCCCTCTTATACTTTTTTATTGCACTCAACCACACGAGGATGACATAATTCAGCGCGGCAATTAAAAAACGACCCTCATAATTATCCAAACGCATCCCGGCGAGCTTGCGGCGCTCGTATCTCAGGTCAATTAGGGCGAAGCCGTCCGAAACGACAAACACGTGCGGCCGGCGCGTCGCTCGGGCGACTTTATGAAGGTGTCCCCGCACCTACAGGGAGCTTCGCGGATAAATCTTAGCGGCACCCTGGAATTCGGCGCGGAGGAGAGAGGAGGGATTCTTTATAAGCTCGAGGAGGTAATGAGAGGGAGCTTGCGGGCATGCGCGCGTTCTATTCCGAGAATCGAGATGCTCTGGGATACATAAATATTGGAGTTTTTTTTCAAGGGGCTTTTGGGATGGTTCGCGTTTTATTTTTACTTTGGTGTTCTGTAAGGTGGATGTGGGATGAAGGATGGTTTTCGATAATGTGTGCTTTCGAATTTTTTCCGTCCGTGTTATTATGTTTGTTTATGAAATAAAAATGTTTTGACTTATTAGCCAAGTTCCACAAAAAATATGGGGCTGAGATAAAAAATCTAAAATTTTTTTCTAAATTTTTTTGTCATACTCGATATGAAAAAATAATTGGTTTCTTTCATACTTATTTATAAAATTTAAAGAAGTAGGTATAATTGTTATTCTAGCAAATTCTAGCAAATAATTAGCAAATGATTTTGCTGATCTAGTAAATATTTCCCAGCAAATTTTAGTTTGCTGTCCTACCAACACCTTTTTTCGCGAGAAATCAAAATTCTCAACAATTAACACAAGTAACAAAAGCACTTACATGTCCATTATCGTCTAACTGGTTATTGGTGAGCTTGAGCTTGTCAAAAGAGACGGGCTGCTTCATCCAATGGGCGCCAGTTGCTGGGCTGTCAGGATGCACATGGATTCTGGGCGGCGAGACTGGATCAGCCCGACCAGCAACTACCCAGGCGCTACTATGAAATGCATACCTGTAGCGCTTGTCATCGCAGGGTACGAAATCCATGACCAGTAGGTACTCGGTGTTGGGCTCCAGGCCGAAGAGCCGGCACTGTAACAATAGGAAAGGTTGATTTTTTAGAGGGAGTGGTATAATGAAAACTTGTTTGATACTTGACATTGGGTTTACATTTTATTGGATTTTAAACGCGTTTACTTTGTGGTGAAGTAAGTATGTTGAAGTTTCTCGGGCAAAAGATGTAAAAGCTTTTTGCGCGGGCGCCGTAAAAAGCTTTGAAAGCTTTATGGGTTAAACCGATCTTGCTGAAGTAAAAGTATTGCTTACATAAAACTAAAAGCTTTTGAATTGTTAGTTCTTTTTGAAAAACTTCGCAACATGTGTGCGGAAACTTATTTATGATATGATTTTTTTATAATTCTGATCAATTTTAATTAATTTTTGGAAAGCTTATGAAAGTATTTAATATAAATCAATTTTTAGACACACTCAACTAGTAAATCTCTAAAGTTACCGGAAAAAAATCAATATTTAATTAATCCAAATTCTTTTAAGCTGCTTTATTCATAAAATTTCGAATATTTCATCGATTAATTAATTCATACTTCTGATTAATAAAAAATTTACTTTTTCTTTTAAAAAAAGCTACACAAAAAATCTCAATAAATAAAATTCCAACAATCCGCCAACCATATCTCCATACCTGAAACGTCGGAAACATGCGTCTGCCAGCCTTGGTAACAATCATCTCTGTACCAAGCTGATGAAACTCCTCCCAGAGTGGCCTAGCCTCGAGGGCTGCACCAGCCCCGACGAGGGCTGGATGCAGTGGCCTCTTAGCTGTCTGTCCAGCCGTAGCCGATTCCGATTCGGCTAGGCCATCATCACTGCGCGTGTTGTTGTTGCTGTCGTTGCTGCCGACGGGCCGGCTGCTGCAGCCGTTGCTGTCCACGTGGACGCGACCGTCGCCTAGTCTTGGAGAGACTGGTTTTTTCGAGTTGTTGCCCGCCGTTTGGAGGCAAGCTGGAAATTGATGAGATTGGGGGGTTAGAGCTTGGATGTTTTGGCGGGTTTTGGTTTTGAGTAGAGAGTAAGGGATCGGTGGGGTTTGGGGAAATCGATGATTTTGAAAGGTTTTTCCTTTTGTTAATGTTGTTGAGGATGATAAATATTGAAGATTAGGTACGCATTGTTTTTTTCGTAAGAGATTGGCTTCTCGACGTCTGAAGCTTTCATTCTTTCATTAATTCTTTTTCCTACGCTTAATTTATTAATTCTTTTTGTCTTTGATAAGAGTCTTAAGAGAATAATTTGCGTAATATAAGTATATAGATTTACCGATTTCTTGGACGTATTCACGCAAGCAAATTTCTTACTAAATGATTGAGACTTTTGATACTTTTACTCTGTACAGTTTTAGAAATTTCATAAAATACAATTGATCCTGATCAGCTAAAGCCATTCTAAAATATGATAAGGTTTTCTAGAATTTTGCTTCCTATATAGGAGTTAGTCATGATAATTAACTTTTTTTTATCTCATGTAGTATCATAAAATTCACATCATAATGTCTATTCAATTTTATCTACATTAATGATACAGTTTTCTAGAAACTTACATTCATAAAAATAATTGTTAGGATAGATAAAATGTTATCAAATCTTTTACTGTCAACATTACACCTAGAAGTCATGAAATCTAGTTTTGGATTTAAAATCACTTTGTCAATTTGTTCATCATAACTTTAATCATTCAATTTTATTGTAAATTGTACATATACAAATAATTCTGGATATACATATTCAGAATAACATTTCACCAACAATCGCATCCACACAACTCCCCAAAACCCACAACCCCTGGGTGAACGATCCCATTCATCAAGATTGCGCATCCGCGCGGCGCGTATAAAAAAGCCAAAACAGAAGAAAGAAACCAGAACAAAACGAAAAGAAATCAGCCGGAACGAAAAGTAGCGCGCAGACACATACAAAGTAGGTATATATGGACGCGAAGCTCGAAAACCGCCTCCTCATCAGATTCCTTCGGCCGAGGCGATTTTCAAGCCTGGAATTCGAAAGTCGCACGCGCGAGCAGTGGAGAATCGTTCGCCGATGCCGAAAGCGAAACAAATAGCAGGGAGGCCATTTATCGCGTGCGCGGGGACAATGCAAATGGATGAAAAAGGTGGCTGGCTAAGAGAGTGGAGCCGGTTACGCCCCTGCCGTTTAGTCGGGCCGAATAGCGCTTGTCAACTATATATATCCGGAATGATTAAGGATTACTTAATTTACAGTGAAGCTGAGCGGCGAGCGCGCGTGATTTAAATTTGTAAGTTTGGGAGGGGGTTGTGGAGTTGGGGGTTGGGAAAATTATGATGGCTGTTGGTTGGGGAGTTTGGCGTTTAGAAGAATTTTTTAGAGTTTTAGAAGGAGGTACTTATAATTAAGAAAGTTATTGAATAAAAACACATTTAGAATTTGTTTGAAACCAAAAAAAAGTTACAAAAGAAAATGTTTATTAATGTATTATTCGGCGAGGCCGATAAGAGAGAATTTGTCATTTTTAGTTATTTGTATTAAGTTTCGATTAAAGATTTCAAAACGATGGAGTGAAATTATATTTTGTTGGTGGGTAATAATATTACGCTAAGTTGACTGAACTGAGACAACTGAACAAATTTAGTATTTAAATCCTATTATTTATGATTATAATTGTTTATGATAATTGAGTATGTTATAATTTATTTAATTCTTTCCTCTAATTATGAATAAATAGAAGATCAAAAGCAAAGTCGAGGGTTTAGATAAAAATTATTATTTTTTCAAGAAATTTTTAAATGAAAGGTAGGAAAAGTATCATTTTTTTTTACTCGTCTATTACTCCTGTGTTAATCGCAAACGTACAACTTCAACAATCTACAAATTTCAATATTCACATTGCTAAAATAACATGAATTTCTTTACATTTAATACTTTTGATTTTCATTCTTTGACAGATCAGGAGTATTAGGTAAAATAATTAAATATTAAACATAAAATTTTAATTAACAAAAATATTCACAATCATTTTGAAAAGCTGAGGAAAATCAACCAACATAATCTGTTTAAAAATTCTTTCTAATCGCAAAACTACTCTAGTCTAAAAAGCTCTGCCCCCTTCTACACACTTCTAACCAAAAGAAAATTCGAAACAAGCCACGTCTATCCCTTAATTAACCAGATCTCCTCCTTCCTCCTCTCTCCGAAACAAAAACTGCCGATTCCATTAAGCAGCCTTCATTAATGAAATTCCCTCGTGATCGAAAGAATCCGACGGGGCGAGAAAAGCTCTCTTAGCGAGCTTGCGCGCGCGGCCAGCTCAGGACTTGCGCTTATAGGAACTCGGTCGGCTAAAAGAAGCGAGCCCCGCCGCCGGTTCTAAGAGAGAAGCGCGGGCTGCTCGAGTTAGACTTGGCAGCGAAAGGATTTGACCTCGGACACGGGCGCACCGATGTCGAAGAAAAAAAACAGCATTCATTCAGCTTCTACTGTTTTCTGGGGAATTTGGGTGGAGGAGCTTGCGGCATTGGGGGCTGTGGGGATTGTTGGCGTGTGTGGTTGTTAGAGTTGGTTGATGAAAAATGTTGTTTTGGAGAATTTTTTGAGAGTTATGAAAAGTTTTTAGTTGTGATTGTTGCTGGTATTGTGTTATTTTAAATTAATAAATTTATAATAGTATGGTAGGGAATTGCATAAAGAATGAACTTTTGATGTAGATTTATTTAAGAAATAATAAGTTTTCAATAATTATCTAGAAAATTTGAATTTTTTCGGTAATATTCCAAAGTTTTGAAAAGAAGACAAGATCGTTTTTTATTTGTATTGTTTTAACTATAATGAATTTTTAAATGAGTCTTTTATTTTTAATATTATTCTAAATTATTTTAAAATGGTTTTAAAGTACAAAAAAATGTTATTAAAGTTAAGTATTAGATGCTAATTTAAACCAATTATTTTACAATAAGATCAATGACTAATTGTATTCTGAAACATCTTTATGTCAATTACATAATATGCGACTCTGTTGTTATTATTATGTATTGCTATTTAGTAATCAACATACATATTATATTTAGATTCTTAATCCACTGACTGTAATACTTTGTTTGTTCTAAGCCTTAATTAATGATTACGAAGAAAAGTTTTAAACAAAGATACTTAAAAGTATTTTCGTCAGATTGTTATTAAAAGCAAAAATACGAGTATATTTGACAAGTATCAAATAATTTTGGCTTACATTAATGTTTCCGGAAAATAACACGAACATTAAATTTTACTACTTTACTGTTCACCCGATATTTATTGGGCAAGTTTACCAGTGTTCTTGAGTGCTTTATTACGTGGTTCGCCAAAGCTTTTCGCGCTCGCGGAATAATTTATCGCTCTAAAATAATCGAGCGACTATGAATAAAACGAAAACAAATATTTATCACCCTTCACAATTCAAAAAATCTCAAAAACATCTCTAATTTCAACGCCACCACATTTCCCCGAGCATCAAGCTTAAAAGCTCAACTCCCCACCCTCCCCAACATCCTCTGAAAAAAACCGAATCCACCACTGACCTTCCATCTGCTGCATGGGCGACGGCACAGGAACGATCTGCGGCTGATGATGGCCATGATGCCCCAACCATTGCTGATAGCAGCAATCCGCCACCGGCTCGTGCCTCTGGGGCTCGTGATGCTGCTGTTGCTGCTGCATATTTCCCCGGTCCAATCCGTCAAAAAGCGTCACTCTTCCTCCCCTCCTCGCGCAAACCGACGGATCGTCAGCTGGTAAAGGCTCCACTTAACAGGCTCATCTTAGATCAATCGCGAGCCGGCCTCCAACGCGGAAGCTGTAGGTACATATCACTTATCGCAAAAAAGCTCGTCGAAACACTGTAACAATAGGCGGAGGCAGGGCAGAGACAGATAGAGGAGCGCGCGAGCTTTGGATTCCGCTCGATCATCGGCGGGGCAAATAGAAGCTGAGCGGCCCGACGACAGCCGCTGGACCCATCCCCGCGCCAACAGGCTACGTCCGCGCTGACACACACGTACACAGAGAGAGAGAGACGCGCACAAGAGAGAGAGATGAACAGGCCGCGGAGAGAGCTCCGGGGAGACTAGCCGAGCGGCCTTATCATCGCTCCATCATTCTCTCCTCTTCTTGCCGGCTGCTGCTTCTCTCCCCGCGCTTCGGTGCTTCCCTCTCCGAGCCTGAGGAGGAGCTTTCAGATGGATACACCTCCTACGCTGTGCTGATCTGCCGAGGCACCCACGCGGATGCTGCGCGCGCTGGACCGGGAGAGTGGGGGGAGGCTAGAGAGGTGATGTGTGTGGGCGGGGCGAGCCGAGCTGGACCGAGTTGGGTTTTATGGGATGGATGTCGAAGATAGCTTTACGGAGGGTGAGAGCTGGCTGGAGATGAGTTAAGAGCACTCGGGGCTGAGGCGATGGTAATGGTTCGATGACAATAGAGATGGGTTGTATGGGAAGAGTGCGATTTTCTTGGGGGAGGTTGGGGATGCGGATAAGGTTTGAGGAGTGGAGATAAGAATTTGAAGTTTTGAGGTGTTGAGAGTTTTGGTAATGGCGAGCTGGAAGGTAAATCTGATGGATTTTCTTTTTACTGGTGGATAAAGGATGTGTTTGTACTTTGGTCATTGGTAGATAGGCGCATGGTCGTATTTATTTCGATACAGTTTAGAAAAGGTGGTTTTCGGTAATCTAAAAATATATGAGTCATGCGAATATTTAAATATCATGAGGAAGTCTTTAGAGTTATCTAAATACGATGATGAATTGATAAAACTTTTTACTATATTGCGATTTTACACTTTTCCTATTTTTATTATATTTTTAAGAATGAGTTATTGTCTTATACTTTTATTCATTGATTAAGTTACATCATAAATTATATTATACAAATTAATTATAATTTATTATTATTTGCAAATTATTTATTTGATTACTTTAAACATTGATCAAAGTCTTTTGGATCCGTATTTTTCTATTCTAATGATATTCATGCAGATGTTCAAACCAGACGGGACAATAAATTAAAAAAATTAATACATTTCAAAATTTATTACAGTATTAATACGGAAAACATTTTCTTTAAATTAACAAACACTAAAAAAATGCACATCTAAAAAATGTAAGGCAAAAACCTCTTTCTCCACTAAAAATCAAACTTCATCAATATTCCAACATTAAATTGCTCATTAATATCTCCTTTTCCATTCCACTTTACAGCGGCCAGTACCATCATTCCAACTTCTCACACCCCACCCCTCCGCAACTTCTAAAATCAATCGGCAGCCGCTTGAGCAATCGTCCGCGCAACATTTATATACAAAGTATACCCACGAGCCGTCATCGAGCGATGAGAATCAGCGGATAGTTTTCACTCGTTGCCTACATACATACACACACAGCGCGATTGGCAAATTCGCTCGGGGAGTCATCGAACGCGCGGCCGCCGCGCGCGGCTAACTGTGGGAATCGCTCAGATTTTCACGCTTCGACTCTCAATCTCTCATCCCCCGATTAGTACATCGTCGGCCGGATCGCTATTACACTAGGCGAGCGCGAATGGCGCCCTTTTGAGCTTGCGCTCGAGCTTTGTTTCGCCTCTTTGTTTTCTTATTGCCGGGGGATTCTCGTTTTCGCGTGAGATTTTGTTTTCTGTTTTTTTTTTATTGTTTTGATGGTGTGGAGGTACGTTTATAGCTGTATTGCAGCGGCTCGAGCTGAGAGTCGGTTAAGTGGCTATAAAGGTGTCGATATAAATTTTCAGTATATGTTTTGACTGAAATAACCTGTTGAATTTTGGATATGGCTTTTCTTTGATAAATATTTATTTATGCGCTTGTTGATGTAGAATGGCTTTATGGAGCGTGATTCATATTTTCTATATTCTGCTTGATGTTGCTTTATTTAGTAAATTGAAAAGAATTCCAGGTCCTGTACTACTTGAGTATAACTAAATTAAAGTAACGCTGAAAAACTTCTGACCAAAAATGAACGGAAAAGTAAAAATAAAAAAAATTACATCTACCCATACCATCGCAAGACTCATTACGTCTTACACCGTTCTACTTCACATTTAGATCCTCATCCTCAAAATAACCCGCACTTAGTAAATACTCAAAGAATGCCAAACGAGCCCCCATGCCAATGACACGCCGGTCACGAACTCTCAACTTCTTTTTCTGCTCGGACTACTTTTTGGGGACATAAAATTGCTTCACACCCTGGGCGAGCTTCAAAGCGCGCTCGACTTCAAGCTCGCCAAACGCAAAAGCAACAAACGTCTATTTGCGTGGCCGTTAAAAATATTCCACCTGACAAAAGTAGACCCGATCCATTTTCTCTCGTTTTCGATATATTTTTCGGATTCGTTTTTTTCTCTGCCCACCGTCGGCTTAGAGCTGTACGCTAGTCCTCTCCTTTTCTCTCTTCTTTTTAGTGGAGCGTCCCTCTCTCTGTCCGTATAGCGGGCAGCGCGCGTCTTTTGGCCGGCTAGCCAAAAGGCGGGGCTTTCGATTGGCCGCCCAACAAATTAGTACCTAGACATCGCTTGGCTCGGCTCCCTGCGGCCTTTTTTCGAGCGACGCCTAAGTGCGTGCGCGTTTTTTTTATTTATTTTGCGTCGCGTTGCAAGTTTAAGCTTCACTTTGCCGAAGCAAAGTCTTTGTTTCACTTCTTTTCTTTTTACTTCTTCGAGAGATGCTGGTTGGGCTATACTTTGTGGCTAATGCAATGCTGTGTCCTTTGCTTTTTTGTCGACGAAAAGTCCAGGTAGCGTAGAGCCGGTTTCGCTAATGTGGCGGCAAGCTTTTTGTTAACTTCGTTACTTTGTTGATATAGCGGAGAATAATTTTTAATAATTTGTTATGAAATATCCGCATTTGTAAGTGAAAAAAATAAACTTAAACGATATTTCGTATGATATATCGCATGAAAGTATGCCAATAAGTCGTAAACAACTAAAAGATTTTTCTTAAATCTTTTGTGAGTTCGCATAACGAACGTGTATGGAATCCCATATTACAACGACAGAAGAACTGTTGGAAAAATTATAATAATACTAGACAAGATATTTACAGGAAATGTTACTACAAGTGTAGAAAAATTTACGACTCGTCTTATAAAATTGACCATACTGTTTTGTAAAATTTCCTATAAAATAAGTACAATAATTATTTTTCGATTTCTTTTAAACTGTGGAAGCTTTTCTATCAAATATTGTAATTTTCTACAAAACTGATGTATTGTAGACAGTTAAAAATATACGTTTCTGTCCGAATTTGAAAGAAAAGGATTTCATCGAATATTTAACGCTAATTTTTTTTAGTTTCCTGTACCTGCAAACTACAAACTTCATTCAATGAATAATTGTTAAGAAATTATATTCGAACTGAAAAGTTTTTATAGATAATAGTACTATCTAAGTAGTTATTACTAGCTGAAATTTTAATTAATTATTATAATGAATTATTATACTTAAAACATAATTACAATATATTTATATTTCAAAAATTATAAATTAACTTAAAAGGAGAGTTCAGAGTCTTTGGTTAAAAAATTTGGCTTTCATTGCAATTCATATATATTTATAATTTATGAGCAATGACTTAAGCAATGTTACTATGACTGATATGACTTTGGTTTATCCACCTGCAATCTATTTGGCCAAGCAAGTGACTTGAAATCTTTTGTCCATACCTTTTTTTCCTATTTATCTAGTGATACGAACTGCCGAGCGGATCTCTAAAGGCTGCTACGGTAGCCTCATACATCACCTGGCAACGTGTATACTATGTTTTGAATGTTTATCTTACATTCTGTAGGCTTAAACACCGGAAACATATTCATGTTACCTACCAGACAGTTTATTAAGATCGAAAAATCACTTGAACGATTACCAAAGTTACATGTAGGTCACCCGCGGTCGCCCATCCATCAAGTAGTGACCGCGCCGAGCGCTGCAGTTAACCCACCGACCTGCCGATTGCAATGTTACTACAAAGTTTACTTTATTATAAAAAGAACATAAAAATATTCGGTGTTACACTTTTCGTATTTATGAAAATATTTCACAAAAGTAATATGTACAGAAAATTCTTACAACTAAATTTTTTAAACTAAATAGCTTCTGAGAAAGTTGAAAATTTAAAGGACAACGGTAAAAATTCCATATTAATTGCATATAACAGAAATATTTTATGAAAATTTTAAATTTCTTAAGAAATGGGTGTCTGTAATTGCCAAGAATTTTACATTACCTTAAGAAGATGTGAAAGAGTTGGGTATATATCTCTTTGGAATATTGTATGGAAACCGACAAAATATGTCATAAATATCAAATAGATCAGTTAGGTAAAACTTTTTCTAAAGATTGTAAATTTTACGAGAAGCTGGCGTTGTTTATTTTTCAGAAAAGTTCCGTTGATTGTGTCATACGGTCAAAAAAATTGTAGACAGGAAAATTTGAAAATCAAAATCCAAGCTTATCGACATTACATGAATAATTTTTTTAAAAAAGTCAATAAAATTTTTCTGAAAAATGGACTCCGGCTTCTTGTAACGGGTCACCGCTTAATATTCTCTATGTAGATTTCTATCTCACCGTTTCACTTGGCCTAAATAGAGTAATAATAACTGCTTCTTATTACAAAAAAATTTTAATTTTTAAAAAACCAAATTTAAGCTTAATTTACTTGCATAGTTTTTACTTTCACTAAGATCATAGAAAAACCTTCGAATTGATCTGTGTATATTATTTCTTTTAATTGATAAATTAATTAATATTGGTTTTTATTGGCATCTAAAATTTTGACATAGCCATTTTACACGCTTTTAATTGTTCCGAAATCCCCACACGAAAGGTTGCGCTCGCGCCATCTATTGGGAGCAGTATTAACTATGTTATAAAAAACTTACCCAAAAAGTATATTTTATTATTTTAAACTATTTTTAATTTTACTTTTAATAAAAGTATATAAAATAATTTTAAATCGTATTTGTTTAATCCATTTTCGGTATAATATTCATAATGATTCTTTTAATAATCTAAATATAACTCAAAATAATCCAATATAAATAATTTAAAATTAAATAATTTTAATAATCTATTAAAAGTAACAAATTCAAAAGTCTAGTTTTTTAAATTTACATTAATATTAATTTTTATAAAATACACTATCTAACATTATTATCTATTGAATCAGCATTTAAAATATTATAATTTGTTTAAAAGAACTTCCATGTTAATCTTCCGAGTAAAACACAATTTTTTTTTCAATAATGCTTGTTACAGTTTTCGTATACTTTTCAAAAAAATGTAAATACACTTTTACAATATTTTTTATTTGTATCTATAAATAAAATAATAAGTGTTAAAAAATAGTGAACGCAAATTATTACTGATGTTAATAGTGCCTTTATTTTTCACTGCACCACTCTCATACAGTCTCAAGTCTTACAATAATAAAACACATTTGCAACAATGCGCAGTGCTCTCAAAAAAAGTGTCCCTCTTGATATATATGTATATTTATATATATTTTTTTTAATCATGTACCTCATTTTTTGCTCGAATTCTTGCACAATTTACACTTGCAACAACGCGCTGTAGTTTTACTATTTTTTTTGTATCCCGTTTCTTTGAGCTATGCACTTCCCATCTTCTCGTCTTGTATTTTAATGATTTTTTGTTGCTTTTTTTCCTTATACGTTTTTTTCTTCAGCTACGAATTAAAAGACAAGAAAAATCTCGTTAGAAAAAGCCTATTTAGTATGTATATAAGTTGGTGTGTGAGAAACGAAATTTTGATTTCGGTCTTTTCATATACATATATATATTTATATATATTATCTACGACGTAAAAAAAGCGGAGAGAGAGAGAGAGAGAGAGAGAAAAGATTGGTGGATATAATTATAAAGTATACAAACTCTTAAATCTACAAAACTAAGCGTGTTTTTATTTTTATATTTGTTTAAAAAAAAAGATATAAGATTCAAATATACTTTAAAGATTACGTGCAACTTAAATTTACATAAACCTACTATACCAAATTAAATCACAATTCAACAAAAGTGACATCATGTGCTTTTGTACAATAAATCAAGGCTATGTAGGTTTTTTTTATTCATTTTTTCGCTCTCCCTGTATTTTCCTTGTGTATTATATATATATCGACTTTAAGAGGTTTTTTCACATGTTATTTATTCTGTATTATTGCTTGTAAATATGAAAATCAGAAACAAAAGTTCGCAAGCTTTTTCCATTTGACTGTGGGTGAAATCACTCAACGTTCATTATTTCTACTTGCTATACGGAAATCACTTTTGGTGCGTGTTTTGTATATATCTATTTTATTGCATTGCTTTAGATTTCTTAGTTTGTGAAAATCATACATTTAGATGGATTTTCATCAAGTGAAAAATCATTGCAATTACACAGCTGTAGTTTATACTTCATGTCAATGATACTAAATTTTTATTTTAATATTAGTAATCGCGAAACTGTTAAATCATGATCTTTTATCAGTAAAGTTAAAATTCTATAAGAATAGTTTTACTTAAAAAGAACTTTTGAATCAAGATATTATAAAATAGTTATGTATATACATACATAAACAAATACTTATTTTCTCAAAATGTAATTTGTATTTATATTATTGTTCAAGTATTGTTCGTACATTAAATTCAAATTGGCAATTTTTGAAGATGTTTCACGTCAAAAATAAAGATAGAAAGATATACAATTTTCCAAGATTTTATAGGTGCTTTAAGAGCCATAAAAAAATCTTGCTTTCAATGCAGTCGCAGATAAAGTGCTTTTCAGCAATAAAAAATTATAAACCAAAATCTTTATTATTCAGCTATTCATCTGCGATTGACACGTTTAATACTGAAAAAAGGTTCGTTTTGTTAGACGCAAGTAGTAAGAAGTTGATAATTTTCTTTGCTGGTCAAATATTCGCGTGCGACTTGTATTAGCACGAGGGAGTGGCACGAGTTGAATATTCTTAGCTTACTTTTTATTTGTTAGCTGAAAAGTTCTATTATCAGGTTTTACATCTTTATCAGTACATTTAATATTTTATCAAATAATTGAGGCCAAATATTACCTAAACCTCAAGATAGCAGTACACTAATTTTGAAATATTGAGAAAATTACATTTAATTTTATCTGATCCTACTATTTTAATTCCTTATTTTATTTATTTAATAACATTATAATCTGAATTTAAATCTATTCATTGTATTCGCATTGTTTTCCATTAATTATTACAAAATTTAAATGAGCGCAAAAACATCAATAACATAGTTTGTAAAGTAAGATAAATAATTTAAAAAATATATCAATGTATTCAACTCGCGCATGTTTTATGTTGGACAAGCTTGGCATGTAATGAAATAATGACAGGGTAGGTTTTGAGATGAGATTTTATTTAGAAAAAAAATAAATGTACAATGATCGGGAGCGCGATTAAAGTAGTCGAATTAGCGGTTTTGCTTTTTTTCATAACCCTAGAATAAGTCGTTGCTGGTCGTTCACGTAATTGGATTTTTTTGTAAATACAACGGCGTCATTAAGAATGAAACTACTTCCTATATGTGCTTAAGGAAAACGCAAGTGCTCTTTTTTTGAGGGTACGAAGACAAACTTTGTTTTTTTTTTATATTCTTTAAATATGAAAAGTATAGACGACAATGGGAATGAACGATCGTGACTTTCAAATGTAAGGACGACATTGGTTTTCGATTGATGAATGATGAAGTGTACGCATGGATTCTGCATTTTCCGTTATCTTATTTTTTTTTCTTGTGTGAAGTAACGATGATAGTGTTCGCTCGCACGGACTCTTGGATTTCCCTTGTTTGTTTTATATTTGTTGTTTAGCCCTCAATTTATATTTTGTACCCCATTGACGTGAATAAAGGTTTGCCATAAACGATCTAGTACAATTTTCTTCGTCACTCCGAACAATCATTTAGTCACTAATGCATACATGTTATTTCAAATACAAATAAATGTGAAAAAGGGAAAAGATCGTCTGTGAAAAACTTTATTCCTAGTCACAGAAACGCTATTCGAAGGGCTTGGCAAAGTGTACACCAAATAGCTTAATGAAGAAAAGGAAAAATGGCTTAAGGGCTCAGGACTCAGTTAAAACCTGGAAAAAAATTAAATTTAAATATAGACATAAATTTTTTCTATTTATATACATTAAATTTTATAATTTGGCCTATTCACAACTTCAAAAAGTCTGGTCCAATGCTTGAAAGCCTCTTCTGAAGTTGAACAATTTTCAACAGATAACCTTGAAAATTTGCAGAGATCTTTAATATATCTATCCTCACAAAATAACAGAACTGGAATTTTGTTAAAAATAAGTTCAAGTGAAATTTACGTATTATGTAACATTCACGAAAATACATAAATTCATATTTTCAACTTTTTATACGTAATATTCACTTGAACTTATCTTTAAAAAAATCCTGTACTGTTATTTTGTAAGGATAGATATATTGAAGATCTCTGCAAATTTTTAAGGTGAGCTGTTGAAAATTGACTTAGAAATCCCGTGGCAACCACCGAAATATATTATAGGAAAAGTTTCTGTAATTA
>JAPYZA010008980.1:0-11538 GCA_030522685.1 Eupelmus azureus | reverse complement strand
TACTGACAGTCCGATAAAAGAAAAACAATAATTTCGTCGTCAACAAATTAATTCGATTGATGCCACTCAAGTTTACCGTAAAACAAAAATAAGCGCGCCGTTCATGATCTCAGCGCGATATTCGTTTCAGTGAAGAGTCGCTCCCGTATTGATTACCATAGCAATAATTCAACAAGTAATCATCGCACTGTGCAGCGGCCACTTTTCTCTGCGTGTCGCATCGGATAACGAACGAAAACCTCCTACGTTGTCATTAGTACATTGCGATGCGCTGTCACTTAGAAGATTTATTAATATCGATGCGTCTGCGTGCATCCATATAATTGGACGAGCCCGAAAAAAGCAAGTCTCACTCGTCTGCATATTACAAAAGCTAATCGGGCCTCGCTCATTTTTCTTCCGCGATTCATCGTGACAAGGAAAAAAGCAAGTCTCACTCGTCTGCATATTACAAAAGCTAATCGGGCCTCGCTCATTTTTCTTCCGCGATTCATCGTGACAAGGATCAGCGGCTCAGGATCAGGGCGGCCTGCCCTCGCTGCCTCGACGGATGAATATTCGCGTCGGCTGCGACCCAAACAAAGCGCAAAAAAAGGGAAGGAGAGAGAGCGAAGGGCTACTGGTATATATACAGCATCGTCGAGTGCCTTGCCGGAAGTATAGAGAAGAAGAGCCTCGCAGCAGCTAGCTTCTTCTTCGGTGAGTACTTCAAGCCGCGCGCGCGCAAGAGAGAGAAGGCGAAGATACGCGGGGGAGTTACAAAAGGGGGCGACAATGAATAAGCCCCCTCCCGCTATGTTTCTCCAGTGTCTTCGAAAATAAGTCCTTTGGACTCGCGGCGGCGCGAGAGAGCAGCGCCCGTCGAGGGCCGGCCGATGTCATTTCAGATAAGTTCCGCATCGCCTTTCACTTTTTTTTTTAAAGAGAGAGAGAGAGCGGCTATACCCTACGAGCGCGCGAAAGAATCGTATCCGAGTAGAGGAGAGGGTCGAGACAGGTCGAGAGAGGCTCGAGGGGCCGCGCGCTTCCCGCCTAACTAGGTGCCCGTCTTTTAGCGCGGATAGCTACGCGTGTATACGCGCGAGTCGAGCCTCTTCTCCGCTCTGCGAGTCAAAGGGTGCGCTTGCCGGTGCAGGGGAAGGCGAAGGTGGGCAAATACGAGGAAGGCGGATGCGATATGCAGGCGATAAGCAGGCTGTAGATGTCAAATGCGAAGCTTGTATTTACGCTGGAGGTGGATGGCTCTTTTGGCTGTTCTTTTTCGCGTGTAGTCAGACGTAATCGCGAGACGCTAACGGAGTTTGGGCTGAGGAGAGTTTCGACGGGTCTTTTTGAAAAGGGAGTTTGTGGAGGGATTACGCGCGGGGTTACTTGATTTTCAAGATGATCAAAAGAGTTTTGACGATTGAAGGAGGGTAGAGCTGAATTTTGTGTCTTTTCGGCCTCGTGGATGGTGAACGTTGGGCGGTGAAATTGGAAGGGTAAGTATTTGAGATTTTAAAAGTTGTTCTAACATTTTATTTATTTTTTAGTTAGTAAACATATATTATTTTACTTTTTCTGTTGGCACGGAATTGACCATTCATTATTTAAACAATTATTAAAAGTTTAAACAATTATTAAACAATTTTTTTTTTAATACATAAAACTAACGATAATTTTTTCAATGCAACAAATTCTGACACTCACGAAATCACGAGAAAATTTCATTTAATAACAGCAGCAAAATGCAGATTCAAAGGGACACTTTCCTCCTCAATATATGCAACGCCCTCGCATACTTTTCACAACCAGACTATACACAGAACGATAATCAAGCTCAATTCATCTCCGAAAAAAGCGCAAAAGAGCCTTTGACTGCCCACACATCTTTCCTCCACCCCCGCAAAAAATGAATGAGCAATAGGCACTTTCAATATGAACCCTCCGTGTCCCCTGCATTTTTCAATTGTCGCAACACTCCTTCATAAACATAAACAAACAGGACACGCAGCAACAGCATCCTTCCGCGTTCGGCAGGCAGCTCCAGGGGCTCTCTCGGCTCGCTCGTTTAAATAATTAAACGCGTAATTACCATGGAGCGTCACGTGTTTTAATGAAGAGCGCCGCGCTCTCGCAGACAGACTTGACGATATACACGGCAGACAGAGGCGAAAAGCCAACGAGAAGGAATGGAAAAAGGACGGAGAAAAAAGAGATGAAGAAACGCTCGCGCGCGCGTGAGCCCAGCAGCCGCCCTCTTAGGTGCAAAGCCGTCCGAGTGTCTGCTCTGCAGCAGCAGCAGCAGCAGCGGCAGCAGAAGCAACCCTCTCGAGAGCGAGCGAGCGAGAGGGAGAGATAATGTGGAAATGAAAGTGTAGCAGCGCTGGCAGGGTGCGTCGCCCTCGCGCTTCGTTTCGCTTAGTTTCGTTTTCTGCCAGCTCTGGGCTGCAAGGTGCCGCCGCCGTGTAAAAAGTTTACGCGTTCTCCATAACGAGAAAGGCCCTCTATCCGGCAGACTCCGAGAAATTGAGAGGAGCCGAAAGGAGCCGAGGCTAACGAGATGGCTTTTCGATTAGGCGCGTGCCTATATGCGCGGGCCCGCGAGGTACGAAAAAAATCAGGGGGCTTGATAAGGAATTAGCGCCTGGATGAAATAGCGAGCGAGAGAAGCGTTTATTAGAGAAGGAGAGAGTTTGAGAATGTTTTAGGGAAGAGGAGAGAGTCGGAGGTTGGTCGGACCGAAAATCAGCAGTTTAAACGTTGCCTCACGTACTGCGCTCTATATCCTCTCTTTTGCGTCCCCAGTAGAAAGCTCGATCGAACGAGGCGTGCCCAATACAATCTAACAGCTGCCGAGGATATACCTGGCTGTATTTACACAGAGGAGGAGGAGGCACTTTGTCAAATGAGGAGTACGCTGACCGAGAAAAGAGAGAGGGAAACTTCGACGCGACGACAAACGGCAAGTTTTTACACGCCGTCCACCCCCGCTGAGAATCCAATACGACGTGAGAGGAAAAAGCTGCGCGCCACTCTCCGCACATATACACACACACGCACGTCCTCGCGCTGGAAACATCGTTAAACTACTCGCGCGCAATCGAGTTTCCTACCTACTTCGCTCGCTCTGCGAGCGCCTGAATTATTTATATATCTATGTAGCCCGGTTAGAGGAGCCGGGAAAACAGTCATAATTGGAATTACATGAAGGCGACATATTGGGATTCAGAGCCCGCGATGTCGAAGCGGGCGAACGTGCCGGGGACTTGGATTTTTCGCTCTGCGCGACGGGGCTTTGCTTTTGTCTGCCGGGACGGCGAGTCGACGTAACGTTGTTTACGACGCGACGATAGATTTGTCTGTTGCAGTGGGGGGAGTTCTTTTTTTCGTTGATTGAATTTGCCGAGAAAAAGTTTTAAATTCTTTAACGGGGTTGCAGTCTGGTCAGTGTACTTCGTGGATGCTGTAATAAATGTTGAGTGTCTGTTTTACATTTCATTTTCGGTGAATACTAAGTTTTATAAACATTAGTGTAAAAATGTTTAATTTGTTAATGTAATGAATACGATTTCATTTCGAAAACTTTTTCGCGAAATCCCACTATAAACCGCTATAAAATAACAAGCTCAATTTCCCCCAACTCATTAAAATCATCCAATTCCATTCCGCCACAGCCTCCTGAAAACACCCCAAATTGCGCGCTCATAAAAATCAGCATAAAATTCTTAAAACGCATCTCGCGGCAAAAGCATCCCCTCCCGAGCGCGAAAATTCTCCTTACCTCCCTAATTTGCCCCCCTTGCATCGGCCGCTCTCCTCATTCCCGCTAATGAAATCGTTACACAGCCAGCTCGCCTCCTAATGGAAAAATGACGACAGCGAGAACGAGCTCCCGGCGCGTTAAATCGGGCTGCGCGTCCGTGATTGCGGACAATATTAGCTCGTTGATGCGTGCCGACAAGCAGCCGCCTCCCCCTACACACACACTCCCGCGTATATTTTAGCTTTATGCGCAGCCGGCGCTAGGGAAGCGGAGTGGGACTAAGTAGGTGGCGCGCTTACCGATCACGCTCCGGGGAAAACAAGGGACCGAAAATGAAAAGGCGCAAAGAGGTCGGAGGGTCACGAACCCCGCTACGTTATATATACACATGTACGTACGCTTATACGACCCTCCGCGTGCATGTGTGTGTGTTTCGCTGCTCTCTCGGTGGAGGCTGCGGGGGTAGTCCCACGGCTGCTTCGCTCGCGCGATTACCTTCTCCCTCGAGATCATCGGCCGACTGCGATTGGCACGGAAATCGAAGGATTTACAGCGCGAGGCTCCCTCCGCTGCTGCGCCTCCTCCTCCCCCGCCCTGCGCTTATACGTACTATATTCGGCGCGGCTCGATGCGCACGTTCGGCGATTTTTCGACGGGAGTTTTACTTTTTATTCTTGCGGATACGGCGCGAGGGCTGGAGTTTCGAAGCGACTGTCATTGAGTATAGAAAAATTTTTTGTTCGACTGCTGGGTTGAGGGTCGGTATGGGAATTTTCGACGTGGAGGGTTTTTTGGACACGCGGAGAGTTTGAAAAGTTTTTGTTTAGGTTATTCGATATTTCAAAAGTGTACTTGACTTGCGTTGTTGATTACGCTGGATTAAGCGATTGGTGCGTTTGCAAAATTTACAATTAGCAAGCTTTTTTAAAAATATTTTCAATGACGAAGTTTTTAAAAGCGCGGGAGGAATTTTTTATTTAAATGGCGAGCTAGTTTCCGAGAGACTCAATGCTTTCCGCTTTATTAAAAAAAAGAAGTCGAATATAAAAGGTAAATTACGGTTTCACATTAAAAATCACACAGTCGTGCGCTTTGAAAAATTAGCAACATATGCACTTGGCGCCGGTATTAGATTATTCAAAGGAAACCAGGTTACGCGTGCAGGGGAGTTTTTGAAGTGGACTCCGGAGAGCTTTCCATTGGGGGAATGCAATATATACTAGAGCGTGTGTTTCAAAACCACTTGATAGCGCACAAATGGAAGCAATGAGAGCCAGAGTCATGCGTATACCTTTGTGAATATTTTTAATTTCTCTTTCAACTTTATAATTTTTTCTTAAATAACACTCTACTGAAATAAAAATAATCGATGGAATAAAAATGTCGCGACTTCGTTGGACACTCTCGTTATAATACTTTTATTTTTATACCTTCTTTTAATTAGTACACACGTTGTGGGCATCACAAGAAGTTTATAATATGCTAATTTTATACTTTAACAAGAAGCGGTCCGCTGAGAATGCTAACACATTTTATGACTACACCTATGTTCTCTCATACAACTTCCTTAAAAATATGATTTAAATTAAAAATATGATTTCGTATTCAAAAATAATAGAAAAAATTTCTATTCTGTTAATGATGTGAATGATTATAAGTGAATGATTACACATTATTTTAAAAATATAATTTAATAAATTTAATTTTCGAATTACAATATTAACCCATAATTTTTTTATAATAATATAAATATAAGTTTAACAAATATTTTCAGTTCGACGACAATTATCCCATACGAATTTCATGTCCCATCGTAACTTCCAATATTCCGCAAACAAAAGGAAAAAAGCACAGCGCAAAAGCCCGCATTAAAAACATTTTTCCAAAAAATTCTCAGCTGAATGGTCCACCCAATCATTATCGACAGCGTGCGTATCCAAAACAAACTATAAAAACATCACCGAGCGCTTTTACTGAACGTATATAAAACAAAACACCCACATATACCTACTCAGCTCACGCTTTCTACTGATCTGTCATTCCTCCCTCTTTCCGAGGAAATTTCGTCAAAAACGGACGAACGTACTATATACATTTACATACACAAAGCCCCTATCTGCTACGCGAAAGCTCAGTATCCCAATACAGCTATATCTACAAGAGCGAGCTGGATGATTCAAATTGACAGTGATTACCTGCGCGAAGAGTGACCTCGCGCGATAGCACAGTGCCGACAGAGTTGGCCGCCCGGCATCTGTAGCGGGCGTTGTGGATCTCCGCCCGGAAGTCCTGCGCCAGAAACGGCGGGAAGTAGAGCGTGCCGTTGCCCAGGAGTTGCCTGCGACAGAAAAATAATGTGCATGATTCACGGCTGATGAGAAAAAATTGTGCAGCGTGCGCTGGAGGTGCCGCCGCGCTCTGCTGGCCACGGGAATGTTTTAAATATTTTTAGCGAGGGGCTCGGGCTGCCTGAAATAATACACATTTTTCGCGCTGAGGGAGAAGTCGAAACGGAGCGCGGAAAAACTTTACCATTGTTTTTCTTTCGATGCCGGGGCGACTCCGGCTCGAGCGCTTCGCTCTAGCTGCGTGCGACGTTCACCAAGGTAAACAAAGTTTGGTAATTTTGTTTTTCTTGAGGACACACACACGTGAGAGCGTCAGCTGGGACTTCGGCCATTGTATCGATTTGGGAATGAGTCTTGAACTGGGGAAAGATAATGGAGATAAAAAAAGAAATGCCGTTGAGTAACAAATCCTGCAAGCTTTAGGTAATTTGCCAAGTTCTTAATTAATCCGGAATAAAATTAAACGTTATTCTATTGTGTAATAAATTTTCTTAATAAACTTAAAATGTATATTCATGAATTCTATGAGGAATATATAAATGTGAAAATACTACAGTTTATTTTATATTTTTCAATTGAACGAGTAAAAACCATTTAAATTTAACAAAAAATTTAGATCAATAAAAGTGTTTTTTCATGCTGATTCCAGTTTCATTAATCCCGAACGCAGTTATCAAACGAGCATAAGCGCAGACGGCCGTAAAACTTTTTAAACGTCACGCGAAAAAGCTTGTCCCCCGTCGCTCTCTCGCGACACTAAAATTTTTTTATCGTCCGACTCGTAAACATAAACACGTCGATTCCTTCATCCGCCTATACCGAAGCACTCTGAAATATAATTCCACAGCCGAACGTGCACGAAAAAGCCAGCCCTTCCGAAAATTACACCTGACTGTAACAAATCGCGCGACCGAGAAGTAGAGGAAACTGCATTCGCGGAGATATACGCAAACGTCAAATAAAGAAGCGCGACGGCGGCAAAATTAAAGGATCGTGCTCGGGACTGACGGCCGGAAAAATGTAAGAAATTCGTGTCGTCGGCGAAAATAGAAGGAGCCGGCGCGGCGCGCGTCATGCCTGCTGCGCTCCCCTGGAATTCGCGGCGCGTGCCTCCGTCTCTTCGTTCCTTACCGCGCTAAGTAGACCCTCGCACGCTTAGCTTAGCTGTCGGTCAGAGGATGCGAGCACGCTCGTGCGGTGGGAGTGGATTCGCGCGGGAAATCAACGTGTGAGATAGAAAAACTGACGGATGCTTAGCAGGCTTATTAAATTTAAATTGAATTTAAATTTTATCAATAACGTGTTGGTTATTTTTAAATATTTACCTTATTAGCAGAAACATTTTACAAATTGTGTTTATGATACTGTGATCTGACCTCAAAGACTGATTAATTTCAGTTTTTTTCTTTTTTTCTCTTGCATTTTATTATTTTTATGCCACTCTAACCTTAAAATCCTAACTTTAAGTTGATTTTTCGGCTCTCGTGGCATAAAATACGGTTGGATACGGGTGTGGAAGGTGGTTTTTTGCCTCGTGACACGTTTTTCGCCCGAGCGAAGCGAGTATGTACTATTATTATTCGAAATGTACTATTACATTATGACTTAGTAATAATTACTATTTAAAAATTTGATATATACATCTAGGTTACTTTTCTGATTTTACTCGCACATACTCTTAATTCGATTTTACTTTTGGAAGTTAAAAATTAACCATATAAATTTTTTAGTTGGTATGGATTATTGAGCAAACTGCGATACTATAATGATATTATTTTTATACCAACCATTAATTAATTTTATTAATTAATGAATTAATTAACCGCATAATTATTAATTATTGATTTCATTTAATTTCATTGATTGTTAATTTTTCCACCATCTCAAGTATTATTGAAATATTCAATTTTTTTTTAAATTCATAATACTTTTTATTAAGTACATATAACGTACAAGTGTATTTTCAAAGGTTATAAATGCACATTTATAGTATTGGTTAACATTTTACTGAATTTTCACTGTTATTATTTGAAGCCAATGTAACTATTTACGAGAAGATTGTTAAGATCACCAATTCTGGTTCGGAATTTCTTCATCTCATAGTTTCTAAGAAATTGCTTCAAACCTGTAATAAAAACGTAAGAGGTTTTTATAAATGCAAAGTAATCGCTTTCAATATCAACTAATGCAGTAATAATCAATCTCATACAAACCATCATTATTATTTTTCGTTAAAGGATTTAGGTCAATAACTTCTAGTTGTATTGTTGCAGCCATCATTTCTATATTCAAAATATCTGCATACAATCTTTGTAGCAGGTATATTAGATCTATGTTTATTTTATGATACAGATAATCCTGTAAGAAGACAAATATTTACCTATATCTAAAATCTTGTCTATAAGCATTGACAGTTTGTTTTAATAAAGTTTAGTTAATTTGATAATTTTATTTCTAATAGTCGTGCAGTTTTTACGTGAATGTGAAAGAACATATAGATTATTCACCTGATAAGCCAGCACTTCAAAAATGTTTCTTCCTTTCAATGTATCTGATTCACCATTTAAATAGTAGAGTATCGTATTTATTTTATTATCCATTTCATTAGTGAGAGTTCGTAGTATAGAAGACTCGTACTTTTGGCTTTTGAAAATAATTTCATATGCACGATTAATAAACTCCATTGAATCAATGATCTTACTGAATCGTTCTTGCGTTTTTGAGGTATCCACACTCCATCTGCTATTTTTCAAATATTCAATAGAGTCTCTAGCTGTCTCTTTGGTTTCATTGACCACGTATTCCATTTTATCTCGGACCAAACGTATCTTAGAGGAATATGATTGCGTTAAAACTTACATATTTAATTTTAAAATTAATCAAAAAAAATTAATTAACCAGTTTATCCACAAGGTCAATAATCTGCATTATAATATTTATTGCATAAAAGAATTTCAGTATCATTTAGTAAAATTTAGTACGAATTTTCAAAAAGGATTGTTTAAAAACAAATTAAACTAATAAAAAAATTTGTTAAAGATTTTAAAAATGTTCGTAATACATTAATGTGGAAATTTTTATCCATGGTACAATTTTGAAGAGTTATAATTGACTTTGACATTCTGCGGTAAGTAGAAAAACGTAAACTGTAGGTCTTAATCATGAAGTTATTAACCCTTTCTTACCATATGGGTCCTGTAGGACCCACTTTGTTCAAGATGCTGTAAATCGGTAGATTTAAGAAATTATTTAATTTCAGTGGGTCCTACAGAACCCATACGGTACGAAAGGGTTAATATTAGTACATTCCGGTACTTGTTCGTAGAATAGATTATTCTTGATGTACGTGAGTTTGTCCCATGAGCACAGCGGACTATAGTCGTATGAATCGAGAGTCATTTCAGTATACGCGTATCAGATATACAATATTCTGGTAATTGTGTGTGAAATTATCGCGTGTGCGTAAGCGAAAAGTATTTGGCGAAGCGAAGCGCGTAAAACTCACACTATTTCACATACTAGAGTTTAAATGTGGTATGTCGCACACACTGAATATAGGCATTAAAAATCAAATTTCGTATATAGTGTTTAAATTATATAAATAAATAAAATATATTGTTTATAAAAGATATGTATATTAATACACTTTAGCAGACATACTCCATTAAAGTAACCCTTCAGATCCTTGTATATCACATGAACTGATTCCTCAGCTTTTTCGGGTGAAATGATGTTTGCATTAGCAAATGCAAAAGCTAACAGCAGGCAAAGACCGGTCACGGTTGAGTAAAACATTCTGCGTTTTATATCAAGTAAATTCTAAAATAATAGATAATTATAAAAAAATGATATATAAATAATAAAATTTTATAAAAAATAAATGTATTAATTATTGCTTCATTACTAATAAAGCTTTGCACAGGAAAAATAGTATACTCTACACTAAGGGCATAAAAAAGATTTTTGAAACCCTCTGAAAACTTAAGTTTACTTGAAATTTGCAGTACATTTCGTAGGCAAGTTCTTTTTCGAGCTGAAGTAAATTTAAAAAAGAAAAGTTACCCTGATAAAATTGTTTACAGTATTCTATCTAGAAACCTGTTTATTTAAAAAAATTTTTAATACTAACAATATAATTATATTTAGGTATTAAAATAATATGATTGGTGATCATATAATTAATATAATAAACTGTATAGAATCAAAAATATTGTATAATAATTGCATATTTCTAAAATTTCTTTATGAAAAGTTAGGTTACAATACGAATACAATAACAATATTTTTTTAGACCCTATGGATTATTTTTTTTTTTTTTTTTGAAATACAATATAAATACAATTTAAATGTAAATACATGCTAGCTAATAGATACTTTTACATCTATATGTACGATAACATAAATTTTATAGAATAATTATTTTAAAAATTTTTGCAAACGATTGATATATTACTTACAGTAGCGATATGAAGAGAAACACTTAGTAAAATAAGGCACTACTTTACTCAGTCAGCTATACATCCAGGACTTTTTGATTATAAGCACATGCAGTCCACTGACAGACTGATGGCAATGCTTTATTTCGAGCTGTCCTAATATCGTAAGAATGATAATACTATGTCATTAAAATAGCGCGATATCTCATCCTTGAAAAAAAAAAGAAAGAAATTGTGTACCTAATTCCGCTCACTCAGGATTCATCAATTTTGAGGCTCAATTATATGAGGCTCGTTATATCTTTATGTAAATACAATTATTCATTAAATAAGTTTAAATAATAAATAATAATTATTGTTTTTTTTTCCTTAAAAAATTAATATTACTTTTTTTTAATTATAATAAAATAACGTTAGTCTCAAAATAATTTATCTAATGACTTTTATGAAAAAATTTTTTTAACATAATTTATGAAATTACTTTTACTTAAATTCTTAAAAAAAAATGTTATTATTTTCATATTACTGAATGGTATAATATTTCATTATAAAACACCGAGTCACGAATAAATTTATGATATGAAAATGTAATTTATTGACTTTCAATATGAGCGGAATTAGGTACAGTGAGTGAAAATCAGTAATCAGGGCATAAAATCCGTTAGAAAATGTATTTTGCAAAATAAAAAAAGGTTTTTAAAGGTGAAAAGATGACGAATCGAACGGTATATACAGTTTGATTATAAGAGGTTGGATTTATTTTCAAAAGAATAGATTTTACTTACCTTAAAACGACACCAGACTTTTTTAAGCAGCGAAAAATGACTTTATTCACATCTCAACTGTAAAAGCCACTTTATTGCCCTGAAAAGCGGGCATAAAGTGGCATATTATTCCCTCGAAAAATAATTCCCGATTTTGCGGGACGTAAAGTACTTTATTTCCCGCAAATTTGGAAAATAGGATAAATTGATTTTTTTAGCGCTTTACTTATTTATCGTATATATGT
>JAPYZA010008979.1:0-12042 GCA_030522685.1 Eupelmus azureus | reverse complement strand
GCAGCAGCGTTAAAGTCATTTTTCTATGATGCGCACTCGGCATGCGCTCGCGGTTGGGAATGCTCGCTCCTCTCTTTTTAATTGAGTCGCGGGGAAATATAAATTTCGTAATTAATGGTCGGACTAGCGCAATGCTCGCTCCTTCGTGGTACAAGGGGGAAATTCGAGGAACTCTCCACGTATACCTGCCCTACCAGCCTAGCTTACGTCTTTCGTTTAATTAACCAAAAAGGATTTTTCCGAGGCCGTATAATTTCACTTGAGCTTGTACAGCGAGCTTTGATGAATCGTCCTGGATTCATTCTGCGCTCAATCTTATCTGACAATGTATGTACGAGATTTCAAGCGATTCCAGAGGACTGCTCCATTTGTCTTCTATACACGCCTATGCTTTCTTTCAATTTCGTTCTTTTGATTTGCTAGGAAAAAAATGATGACAGAATATTGTGAAGCGGCTTAAATTCAGATCTCATCGCTGATCGATTGACAATATGAAAGGAACTACAGTATTATTATAAATTTAAAAATCATTAACCTGAGAATCTTATTTAAAAGTGTTTTTCCACATTTTATTTCTAATTAATAAATATAATCATTCAAATTAATAATCAGAATACGCGGAACGTGCTTAAAGTAGTATCCTTGAATATCACTAACTCTAAGAATATGATAGGTAATATTTCAAATCTTTTTAACTGATTGATATAATTTCTTAATAGTAAATATGTAAACTTTAATTTGGTCATTATAAATGCGAATGTATACAGATAGGACATATAGAAAGAAGAAAGAATCTCAAAGGCAAAAAAAGATCACTTGCCTTCAAAGCATCCTATTCTGCAAGTACGCACTCTTAATCCATATCATTAATTCAGCGCTCGTCCGCAGCCAGCATCAGACCACTTGCACGCATTCGCATTTTCTCCTGATAAAAAGCTTGCAAACTTCCAGAGAGCCGCGAGAATCTCTTCTTTCTTTCTGCACGCGAAGCTCGCAGATAGTATTTCCTTCGCACGTACACGTACGCGTGGGCACGGCTGGCCTTTTCACGCTCGTCTCATAGCTTTGCGCGCATCGTGCACGACGTAACCGTGGGCCTTAAAATATAAGGGAGCTGCTCCCATTGTTGAGTTTCTGGCCGTGTGCTCTGGATGCATTTGTATCGGACTCCGTTTCTATAAAGAGAAAGGGACGCGCAAGAGGGCGAGAGGAAAATATTCACAACGCGTGCACACAGCAAAGCCTCAACTGAGACGTATTCGGTTTCAGCTCTTTTTTCGCTTCTTTCGCTTGGATTTTTGACGTTTTCCGCTGCGGGGATGCAGGCACGTGACTCGCTGTAACTCGCATGCCGGCCACTTTGACAGAATTTTTCTGTATTTTAGGCATGACGAAGGTGACAGGTTGTCTCGATGATGATTCAGCTTTTATTCGGTGATCCTCGTTTTGCGCCTGCGAGGGATTAACGTAAAAGCCTCCCGAGATATTTTAAAATGCTTCAACGCACTATTTTCTTTTTCAATGCATCAGCCTGACTGTTCGTTGTATTTAAATTAGAATACATTTTAGCATTCTGATTGCTTATTAGAACAATTTCATGAAAATATCTCCATTCATTAAATATATTCAATGCGCTGAAAAAGAAATATACAACATTTACAGAAGCAATTTTCCGAAAAATCCAGTGATATTAAAATAAGCGCAACGTGAAGCAGAAAATAAAGCCATTAGAGAGCGCAGCTGAGCCTTATGCATATGCATATCCCGAGCTACCTCATCTCATTTACAATATTTCCAAGCCCGCCCTCGGCCAGAGCGCACAGAGCAAAAGAAGAAAGCTCCGTGGCAGCTCGCGGGGACGTGTCAGAAATCACTTAAGCTGCCTTCAGGTGCCTCTCGTCAGCTAACAATGACACACACGCCCGATCGCAAAGTGGCTCTCGAGCGGCGCATATAATATCGCATTATGAGCCCTTTCGAGCTCTCTGGACCAAGCGCACACGTGTGGGCCTATATCAGACCCATTGACGTGCTTCTCTCGCTCTCTCGCTCTCTCGCTCTCTCTCTCTCTCTCTCTCTCTCTCTCTGGTCGAGCAGGTACAATGCCAGCAGCGCCGGCCAAGACTAATCGAGGAGCGATGCGTGCGCGGTCAACTATATATACGGATAGTATAGATCGATCGGTATCGAGACCGCCTCCATTGTCCCCTTGACGGACATTGTGCCGAAAACGTACGTGTGCGTTCTCGATGAATTTTTTTTTTTTTTTTTTTTTTTTTCTTTTCGAATGGCGCACGGTGACACGCGAAATTCCGGAAGGATTATATGTATATACGTATCTGTCCGTGACACCTGAGATGCGGACCGATACATTATTGCTAAGAGTTCGATCTTGATAATCTAGAAGCCGGGCCATTAAAAATTAAGCGCTTTGTTAGCGAGCACGCCATTCCAATGCAAATCAGTCACATTTTTCGAATGTCTTCTTCTCGGGGAGGGAATCGACGGAACGCCGAGAGAGAGAGAGAGAGAGAGAGAGAGAGAGAGTGAGGGAGAACAATAACGGTGGCAGTGCGCGCGTAGCAGGAGATAGCCATCGTCGCCCGATGAAAATAAATACGATAATTGATTTATGAAGCGTATGGAGTGGTTAGCTCGAGGGTTAAGTAAGTAGCTAAATGAGTTCCTGGTAGAGATAGGGTCAATAGGCCCGATTTATCTGGCGCAGCAGCTGGAGATTATCTCGAGCGCGACAATTAGAGTGATTTAGGTTGGCTCTGATCTATCGGAAAGTAGCTACTGAATTCTCCTTTTCTAATCATTAGAATATTAATTCAGGCCTCTTTTTAAACAAGCTAACTTTTACTTGTGGGTACCGTCAATAGCTCAAGAAAATTAATGAATGTGCGTGTACACTCCTACGAAAACGGCGCGCCACGCGTCCCTCCCTGAGGATGATTTTTCGAAGAGGGACCTAAGTATAGATACATGTCGAAGGGAATATCTTTCTGTTTACCCTCACGAGTTCACGATGGGTGGGGCTCTCTGTTTTGACTATTTCTCGGGATTCTCGACGACGAGGAATTTTTCCATCTCCCCCTCGAGGGACTCTTTTCCGAAATGAAAAATCGAGGCTCGAGAGACGAGGTTACCAGGCCAGATCTTTTCTTCCGTGGGCCGGATCGCTATGCTTACTTTTCGAGCCAGAGAATGAGCACTGGGTTACCCGTGAAATTACAGGGTCTAGCTCTCGAAGGTGAGGCGAGATCAATCAATTTGAATTGTTGGATGGTTCATCATAGGTTTAATTGACAACTAATTTTCTGGCTCTGCTTTTTCCAAGTGATTAGGTAGGCTGTGGTAATTTATGATTGTTTAGTAAATTATAATACCGATATTGATATTACAACAATATTACAATAATATTGCAACAATATTATTCACAGTTATGTGCTATAATATTTTAAGCCTTATACAAATTCTGGAATCCCGTGATAAAAGGTTTAAATTTGAATTCTTACAATATCGAATATTTAAACAGATCCAACTCCAAAGGAAAGCCAGAATTTATAGAAATCAGCGAACGAGCGAAGCGAATCTCGATTTAGCAGTTTCCATCAAATTCTCATCGTTCCCGCTGCGAGCAAAACTATGCAGAACCCATATACCCCCAAGCATGAGCCAGCATATACAGTGAAAACATGAGGGTGCGTTCCCCCGAAAAATATGACAGCCGTGAACGCTCGCTGTTTTGCCATAGCGATTCGGCACGGCCAATAAAACGCGCGTCTTCCACTGCCAATAAAATTATTCAAGGTGCGGACCGCATGGACTATTTCAATTAGCCGATGGTGAGTTATTATCGAGAGGAGATCGAGGAAGCCGTGTGAACCTTGGCTATCTTCTCACCGTATACAAGGCAAGTCTGGCTGAGAGTCAAGTGTCGCCATATATTTGCCGAAATGGTCTCGCCCGAAGAGTTGGATGGCGATATTATGCTAAACGCTCTGGTTGCCTTATTATTTACTTCCTTTTTGCGCGCTTTTATGGCCGCGGTCGCGTGCCGCGCGATATTGTTGCGAGGATGATACTGGTCATAAAGAGCCGCTGCCTTCCCGAGGATGGATCTTTTATCTTTTAGGCGGCAGTGCGCGCACTTTATCGTTAAAGGCTTTTGGCGATGGGAGATGCCTAGCTTTTTTTCATAGATTCAAAGGGTGATGCTAATAGTGCAGGCTTTCATTCATTTAAGGACCAATAGGGTAGGATAATGTAGGTGCGCGCTTGTTAAAACTGATACTTTAATTCATATACTGCAATATGGAGATTGTATAGAGTTTTTATTGTTTCAATTTTAGTTAGGTGAGTATCTCTTTCTCACGCATAAGCGAGCTCACAAAGAGCGCGCGGCCACAAGCACCTGTAGAAGCGAAACAAACCCAAAGCCGCAGCTGTAGGCATAAGCTGTCTAAAATAAAGTGCTTGCTTCCTCGTATGAAAAGAAACGGCAAGCGTGAAGCGAAAATCGTTTCACCGAACAACTCGCTTTCCAGCTCCTTTGCATAATACATCCAGCTCTACGTCTCACTCCTCCAGTCATCAGGATCGATAAATCACCGCCGAATAAAAGGCCAGGAGAACAATCGGTAGGAAAAAAAAGTCGAGCAGATTTTCCCTAGTCTCAGCGGCGAAGCTCAGAACCTGCTCTTTGCGGCTAAAAAGCGAGAAAAAGAGTCAAGTGCGCCGATATTGTTCCGCGCTAACGAGTCCTCGTGGGGCGCACAATGCCGTAATCCCGGCTCCAGGGCCCGACAATGAGAGTGCGAAAACGCGCCGCCCGCTGCTTACTCGCGTGTCCTTTCCAGAGGGAGAGAAGCCATGGGTGGGCTTGGAACCCTGCTGAGGCACCTTACGATATCTCTGCCCTCTATGTATATACGTTTATAGCCTGGCTTGGGCATATACATCCATTTTTTCGCGGCCGATGCTCTCGAAGCTGCTCCTTTGCTTGATTTATTTACGCGGCTTCGAGGAAATTTATAGAGCGCGCGCGCCTGTGTGTGTGTGTGTGTGTGTGTGTGTTAGTGTGTGGATCGGGTCCTGGGGATGCGAGGTGGACTATTGTCGATGGGCGGAGAGTTTTGAGAGAAACTTTTTCACGCGTGTTTGGGAATTTTTTTTTTTTCTGAGGTAGGATGAGCTTGAATGGGGACTATAATGGTTTTCTTTTCGAGTCATTTGGACGGTGTAAACAGGGCTGGCGCGTGAATTGATAGGTTTTGAAGGAAGAGATTTTTTGGAGAGGTGCTGGCTTTATTAAAATTTCCGATTGTTGGGTCTTTGTTGGAGGGAGTTCATTAATTTTGTATCTGGGAAGATCGAGTGACAATTCATCATTTTATACGCTCTCTAAATTTAAAATAGTAAAACTTGTATTATTTGTGGCGACAGTGTATGATCGAGATCGATATATAGGCTAGTTGTGTGGTATGCTAATTAGAGTTTGAAAATATGTAACTGTTTAAGGTAATTCCTGTATTATGCGCAGAGATGAAACCGAATGAAACATATAAATTTATATGTCATAAATTTTATACAGACTCGTTTAAAAACGTAGTGATGTTGTTTATAGTACCACGTAGCATTATTTAGCGTCGATCACCAATACGGCACTATTCATTTTTTATATCGATTAAAATCTTTATAGTTTTGAAGTTGTTGAACAGTGACATATTGCCAGCTCAATCAATTATGTTTATTTTCAATTTAAATATTTTTATGGTTTATTTAGTGCTAGATAATTCTACTGTATATCATTCATTAATATAGTGTCTCTATAAGAACTTTTATATTTTAAGATAATGTTTTCGATGCCTTTCAACAGGTTAAATAAAATTGAAAAGTTATACTTGAGTAAGTGCATGCAGTATTATGTATGAATAAAAAACACTTTGAAGATATCTAAATGATTCTCATATCCCATCTGGCAATCTCCAGAAACTAGATAAATATTTAATACGACACTTTTACAATGCTTTTATAAAGTTACAATTATTTCTCGCATAACATTAGACATAAAATGTTGTCGAAAATAAAAATCCTACGCACTTCCAGCCGAACAGCCTCTTAGCGTTTCCCCTGGAAAAGAAAAAAAAAGTAAGAGCCGCATTAGCAAGCGGTCAAGCGGCCAGCGCAGCATCACATCCGCGCTGGTATAGACCCCTGGCAGAACGCAGGCTATTACACATGACTACCCACGCGCAAGTGGCTCCTACGCATTGCGCTGGCGCTCGCTTCGGGCAATTAAGTGCCGCTAGTCCCTTAATCCGGGCATTTGATTCGCGAATGACTTTTCATCCCCCCCTTTCTCCCTCCCTCAACTCTCCCCTATACACGGATCCAGGAATAATTCGATCGCGACCCTCGGCACGATCGTAGGGGGCTTTATCTGGCACGCGCATCGGATTGCCAGTCGTCCCCTCGCTCTCTCTCTCTCGCTTATCGCGAGCCTGCACTACTTTTATACTAGACGAGATAGCGCGCAACTCTGCCCCTCCCCCCTTAAAGCTAACCGGCCGGGTAAACGAATTCCCTTTGGGATGCTTCCGCTGCTGCGGAGGAGGGATGAGGAGGGATGCCAAGTCGAGAAGCGAGGAGGAGGCCATTTTTGTCGATGCGCTACGTTTTTTTCCTCTGCGTGAGAGCCTTTTGTTTTCGTCTCGAGGGGGGTATAGCTAGCTAAGCGAGAGTATTATACACTTTCGCCTTGCTTCCTGGAATTTCGTTCTGGATCAGCTTTTTAGCTTAAAGGAAAAATAAAATTTATCAATAACGCAAAAGCACATGAACACACTCTCCTCTGCTTTATCGTCCAAGTGTCCCAGGATGTATTTATAACGAGCGGACGGCACATTAGTCACGGGCCGCACGCCTGCGTCAAAGAGTGTAGCAGCATTGAAACCGCAGCAGCAGCAGCAGCAGCAGCAGCCCTGGACACACACACACAACAGGTTTGGCAACTTTTGATTGCGCTCGCGCACGCCGGTACAATTAATCGCCAGAAGACGCGAGAGATATCGCGTAGGGGCTACTGTCGTGCCGGCCCCTCTGCGCGCGCACGCTCATTAATTACGTAACGATCGCGCGACTGACAGCTCGCCGGCCACAGCGACTTTTTCGCCGCGCTGCCAACTTCAACTTCAACTCGTGTCTTAAAACAAACATTGCGAATGCTGCTTTTTTTTCTTTGCTTTCTGAGCTTTGACATTTCTGAGCCTGGCTTTGATTGATGGTTCTTCTGACTTCTTCGGGGCTATCGAGTCTGCTAGTGTTGTGAAAACTTTATCGCAGTGTGCTTAGAAAATGTTTTTTATTACATATTGTAAAAATAATTTAGATGTGCCTGAAAATTTGGAGGTATAAACAGAATAAGTAGTTTGCGCTTGTTTAAACTTTAACTATCTATCTGTAATTTATTAAATCTATGAAATTCATTTCCTTACTCGATAGTTTTAGCCAGACTTAGAGTATAGTAATCAATTTGAAAGTCAGTGCTTCTGACAAACCGGTATCTAATACAATCAAGTAACGCCACTATCTCAATTCGAAGCACGAAAACACGTTTTTAAGAGCCGAGAGCACGCGCTCTTTATTACATTTAAAATACGCTCATTTCGAAAGAATCTAGTACCGTTTATCCGCAAAAAATCCTGACAAAAAAGCCAATCCTAGCGAATGGCCGAGCCCAGAATGAAAGTCAAGTATTTTTTAATTGACCAGATTTATCATCTAACGCGCTCCCCACCAAAAAAAAAACGAAAAAAAGCCCAAATTTTGGCGCCGTTATGTATACCCAGAGAGACAAGAAAGAAGCAAAGGCACAGATCCTTTTATCCTTGCACTGGTCTCTCCCATGTGTCAACGTCTTATTCTCATTCTTCGGGGGGTCCGCAGTATATGGGAAACGCGATCGCCTCTTGGAGCATTGTATACACAGACGAGAAAAGAAGAAGAGGGTCCCATTATGACGCGTGCGCCCGGGACTGCATTAAACGTGCGTTGATAAATAGTTCATAGGTGCGTGCTGCTTCTCGAGTGTGGCTCGCCCTCCACTGATTCTTCTTCTTCTTCTACTTTTTTTTTTTGTCTGGTTACAGCTCGTTTTTTTGGAGGAGCTCGCTCAGAGTCATTCACGCGGCGCTTATACTAGGAAGTGGCTTTTGACAAAGGAACGAGAGGTGCATAAAGGGAGGGATAGACGATTGGAGTAAATAAAATTTTATTACTTCGAATACGCGCGTGCGCTCGAGTCAAAATAGAGCATGATGATTTTTGGGAACGGCTGGGTTTGAAAAAAGAGAAATTGAAAATGAAAGTTTTCAGGAAGTTACGGTGTGTTCAGGAGAGCTTTTTCTCTAACTGAATATTAGATCTCGTCAGCTCGGTAAATTGCTATATTAAAAGTACAGCATGCAACAAACAATACACAGCCTCTGAAGAAGAGAAAAATTTCAGAGCAGCAACGAATCCATCCTTCAGCATATGAATATTGCAGTAGTCGTCCGCCGCGAAAATACACATCTCCGCTCGTATAGATCAATGAAAGGCAAGGCGTGGCCCTCGCTTTTTCTCGCTCGCCTCCTCGCAGCTTTGCCCGCTTCCTTGCGCACTTGTGCGCAGGCTCTCGCGACTATATCTTCTTTCCTCTCCGCTGGCTATACACACTTATAGCCATCTAGGCTGCAGTCTCATAATTGATTAAGCCGAGAGAGCGGCATAATGCCGGACAATTTGTCGGCCGCCGCGGCACAATCGGGGCCTTATTGCTCCGCGAACGGACGCCGAGTGTCTTGTTACGCGCCAGCCAAGATATTAATCCCGGCCATTAAGCGGCCAAGGAGAGTGAAAAATAAGCGGGCTACTCTCTATCTATATATACATACAGGGTTTGTCCGAGCTAGCCATGCTGAGATTTCAAGAAGTCGCGCGCAAAGCTCATTCATTGGAAATCCTGTATATGAATCGAGCTGGTTTGCATGCGCATTGTGCGCGAGCTCCAGCTTCACGACGTCCTTTTTGCATAAGCCGGGATACCAGAGAGAGAGAGAGAGAGAGAGAGTGGTTTTCTTGGAACTACGCAATCGATTGCAGGAGGGTTATTCAATGGAGAGGATAGTGTTTTTTTAATGATGGCAGGATGTACTTTTATAAAGGTAATAAAAAGCTGATTATTCACTCTAACTAGGCACACAAATCACGCTCTATGATAGTTATACGTAAGGTTTAAAAAATCGGCCGGAAACGTTATATGCGCTCGATCTTTCACAAAGCCAATCACTAAACAAACATAAGCATCGAAAGCAGCGGTACATATACTCGATTCTTCCTCGCTCTCCTCCCAGCACGTCTCCCTTAGATAGTTCATTACTCACTGATCGATACCCAAGCCAGCAATAATAAGCCTGACAAAAACAGCAAGACGATTTCGAAAATACAAAGCCAGAGAGCATATGCATAACAGCGGAAGGCATCACCTATAGGTATATAAGTATGTATAATGTCCCCATTCGTCATGGGCACGCCTCGGAGGTGGCCTCCCCGGAGAAATCGAGCAGCGCGCATGGAATCACGCTGTGAGGATGCCTAATTGAAACGTTTCGGCTTTCATTTATTATTTTACGCGACGTCGCCGCTCGCGCTGCCTTCTATCAGTCTGATTCGCGCTTTTGTGCATTAACGATCGAGCTGCGCTCGTAGCTTGCTCGGTATAATTAATGCTTTCTGCTCTCGAATGGAAGGAATGCAGAGTGGGGGATCTGTGCGTGAAACAATTTAATTGAAGGCTCTTGTGCACTTGAGCTTTTTGAGTTTTTAAAAAGTGCCGTTCTTTACAGAATTATTGAATTGAATAATTGGATTTAAAAATTAAAAAAAGGCTATCAAATTAAACATTAAAAAACGAAAACTTTGTTATCTAGTTAAATATTTTTATTACACAAACCTTCAAATATGAAGTGGATAACATATTTCGTATCAGTGGTCAAAATTAATACTTAATACAAGAATTATTTACATAACTATAATTGATTTTATTTCAACATCAATGTTTTATAGTATGTATTTATAGTAATAATTTGTAATAGTATTTTTATATAATTCATAAAAAAATGTGTCTTTGCTGGATGAAAAGCGCGTATATCCTACGTCCTTCCTCATTACATGAGATTGCCATTTTCAAAATTCCATTAGACACTGAATTTAGCAAAGATGAATTTATTCCCCATTCTCCTTTAGCTGAATCGAGCAGAAAGCCAGAGCCCAATAAAAGAAAGCAATATGAGCTCTCTCCTTATATACCGATGAGTCAGACGCCTTCCGTGATCCTCGCTTTAAAAAGGCTCGCTCGGCGCGCTGTGTAAAACACATCGGCAACGACATCGGCGACGACATCTTAGCCCCGGCATCTAGGTAGCATGCCGCATATCCAGCTCGGCGTGCGCACGCGACGACGCACAAAGAACACCGCGAGCAGAGCAGAGCAGAGCAGAGCAGAGCAGAGCAGAAAAAGAAACGTCGCACGCTGCAGACGACAGCCGCCGACACAGAGACGGATAAGGATCTGTCCATCGGCGGGGGCGACGCAGGCACCAGTAAAACGAAACGACTTTTCCCCGGCGACTTTTTTTTACGAAACCGCCGTCGTCAACAGAGAGCTGGGATGTCGCCGAGATTGAAGGAGCTGGGATTCTCGACTTTTCTTTCGCTTCTTTTACTACTCGGCGAAATGATTTAACGTAATTTTGACAAACCTGTTAAGCACATAACGAAGATAGGTTCCAGCGCATCTCTTCACTAAAAAAAAATAAAAATAATAATAATACCAAGAGAAAATCCCTGAGGGAAAGGTAAAAAATGCTCGGCGTTGTAATAAAGGTAAAGCGAGTGGGCAGTTGGCGAGATCGCGAACCACGTTACAGCCGTTACTCGTCCACGCACTCGTCCTCCTCTCGTATATACACAAGCGAGGCTTATACACCTCGGCGAAAGATAGCACGCATAGCCGCGCAAGAGCTGCACAAGGGCCCATAATAAAGAGTCCGCATAGCGTCGCGTAATTAGCCGGGGGTGTTTATAGCGCATTATAACGTGTACTCTCAAGTTTGCAATATACTCGCTTCCTGCACATACTTTAACGTATATCCAAGTAGGTATACACTTTTATAAACATATACTCACGCCCGCGCATATATATCACGTACACACATATAGGAAAGCAACACGAGCACTCGAGAGAATTTCAAGCGCATAAGAAAATCTCGTCACGTAGCGAGCTGCAAGCGCTCGGCTGGCTGCGCGCATCGCGCTCTGCTGTTTTATAGCGCGCGAGCGCTACACACACGCGCAGCTCTTTTCTTCCCTTTTCTCCGCGCCGTAAAAATTCTAATTTCGCGCGCGAGAGAGAGGAGCGAGCTCCTTTTTTTCTCGCGCGCTGCTCGTATATATCCGCGGCGCGCGCCCTTATCGCTCTTTTTTATGCTCCTATATGTTATGCTTGATATGGTTTATGGCCGCCCGCGCGCACACCTACGCCGAGGCCCGCGTTGCACGCTTGCGCTTGTAATGATAGCCTGGCTTTTTCTCTCTACGCCGCGAGCATCAGACCTGTGTGGCTTTGTTGGCTTGTTCTCTCTTTTTCTGGATTTCGCTGGATTTTATCTAGCTCTTTTCCTCCTCTGTTGGAGCTTTTTTCAAGGATATTCGAGCAAGTGTTTGCTGGCGTTGAAGGAATTGCCAAAGTTCGTCTGTGTAAACAAGAGTGGATAGCGATGCTTTTTTTATCGCTGGCAGTTGGATTTTATAAAAAATATCGTAAATCTCGAATGATTCACTTCAGCTTTCATACTTCCGTAGCTCGGCTCTTTGCAGTCTACTTTCCGAGTAGTATATGTATACATTCAGATAGGTATCTGCCATCCTTTCTGAAAATGGAAGCCACAAAACCATAACGAAACATAAAGTATGCCAAAATATCATCGTCACTCC
>JAPYZA010008977.1:0-17099 GCA_030522685.1 Eupelmus azureus | reverse complement strand
CTGTACATAAGCTGAGCAACCGGCAATTTGTTGTTAATTTTCACGAGTGATAAGGTGAAGTCACTCGTTGTAGCGGGCACTCGGCACTGCACGAAGTGGGCATTGCACAAGTGGCTAACGTCCACTGGCCTCTCCAGCCGCATCGGTGGAGCTCGTGATTGGACCCGAGCAAGTGCATTATTGTCGACCAAATTTATTTATTTATTAATTTGAACCCCGTTACAACAGTATTTAAAATATAGTATTTTAAATACAGTATTTTAAATACAGTATTATAATGTTAATAAAAGGTATAAAATTCATTTCTATAAGCTCAGCGAGACACTACATACTTCAATCAAGAATACAAGATTAATAATAAAAAATGACTCTCCGCACCGAATTATTCCCAACATAAAAATTGACATTGAAGTGAATTTAAAAGAGAGATATTTTCTCTTATGAAGCTTATAGTGTGATCACTTGAATGATGTAACGTTACAAATCATGATTTACCACGAGCGATCGGTTAGTACGGTTCACGCAGAATTTGTATAATCTTCTATCGTGCATATTTCGTTACACGTTTGCATACTTTATAATGCAGTATTACACCTTGATCTTTACTGTTATTATTGTGTGTCGTCACAAGGTTCCTTTGAGAATCTAAGCTGTTCTATATTTTGGCTTAACGTAATACTCAATTTATTACAATCACAATTACATCTAAACTCAAAAAACGTTGATTCTTTATAACAATTTGAATATTATTTCTGCGGTAAAATTTTTCTTAACAAACTGATTCTCTCATCTCGGATGCCACTATAGAAAAAATTTTGTTAAACAGATTATGGAAATTTATTATAATGAAGTTAACTTAAATAATTTTGTTGATTTGCTCTAGATCTTGTATTGACTTGGTTGTCGTATGTTATAGTGTCACGTGTGTAGAAGTGACAATGGACAACCGGGTATTTCCTTTTTTTTCTTTTTATTAATTTTTTTTTTTTTTTTTTTTTTTTTTATTTCCGATAAAGTTACAAAAGCTAAAAGACGTTCAATGCAAATCGGTGTTAAAAAAGTTTATTTTATTTTATTTTTTTTTTATTTCCTGCAGTATACTTTATTTCCCCAAAATAACGCTACCAGTATCCATCTTATTTCAATATTTTCTGTAGGATAAAACGGAAAAAACTTTTAATGAGTTTTAGCGTCGTTATAACTTATTTGTTTCGATTTTATGTCAGATTTATTAGAGTGCGCAGCAAATCAATTAAATTGGATTCGCATTATAATGAAATATTGTTTTATCTAAAGCTTTTTCATTTAGTATCATCAAATTTATTGAATTATAATCACTCTTTGTGAACCCTCTCTATGCTCTATTGTTTGACATCTTCGAATATTGGATGGTTTTAGGTAAAGTGCCTCAATGATGTCTTGAAGGCAAGGTAATTGATTATTAAGATTTTATTACCGTATGATTTTACTGAATGAATATAAGGTTAATTAAATTTATCTTGAATATAAGCTCTACCTTTCCTTAAAAGGGTCTAGAATGGGCGAGCGTGCTTAGCGATATTCATTAATTTGTAATATAAAATTGCCAATGGTATACAACAATAATTAATTATCAATAACTGTATGATAGTCACCCTGTCACTGTATAGCAACTATGTATATGAACCCGAAGTTTTCCTTTACGAGGGTATGGCATGTGCGCATACATTTAGCGATTTTTATTATTTTACAATTCAAATTTTCGATTTTCATTCGACGATTGCTTAAAATTAAAATAATAATTATAATTACCAATAGTAATAATAATGACAATAATGATAATGCAATTGAAGTTAAAAACTTCTTGAGAGGATGTCATAGCCGTATAAGACATATATTAATCCTATTTACGTCAGCAATTGCATACTTATTAATTGTTAAACCCCCGTAGTTATTAATACACTATTTTTTTTTATTCAAATTTTCACTTATGACACTTTTATCTATTATGATGTTATTGTGTCATTTCGGATAATTGATGCTACGGGTTCATCGATAATTGAAGCGCCGCCAACTTCTATTCAAGAAATTTTTTTTTTTTTTTAATAGTTTAAGGGCGTCGTTTCCACATCTTCCTCGGGTGTTGTGAGGAAACAGTTCCAGGAACTGCTCCTGCCTCTAGGAGCCTCGTTCGTAACGTAGAAGCTTCACAACCTGTCTGGGCATAGTTTTTTACAATCCCAAGGTTTCCGATGATATTATAAGGAGTTTCAGTGTTCTTCGTGATGGTTTGATAGTAAGATACGGGTTTTTTCTCTTTGCCTATCAACATACATAATCGAATCTTGTCTCGTCATAAAATCTTGTCTCTAGGGTTCAGACCCTGATCAGTAGAACTTCACTAGCGCTGCGGGGGTCGAGAGACTGTTCGAAGGTTATATCGAGGCTGTAAGTGCCGGTAAGACACCTTGTCTATCGTATGAATGTGCCTCGGCTGGCAGAATCCTTGCCAGCTTACTTGGCGCGTCTCCCTCTTCACGTGAACCCGGAAGTCAATCCGGCAGTAGCGCAGATGTTCGGGATCAATGAGCCATCTTACTATCTAAGCGAGAGCCACAGTTTTTCTGAGATCCAGCATGAGGACGGGTTTTTGGATAGCGCCAACCTCATGCATTGGGATTTAGGCGTGTCCTCAGCTAAACTGTGGCTTATGGTCCATCCCGAGAATTTTAACCTCGTTTGCAGTAAGATGGCTGGATTGATTGAGGAACTGCGGACAACGAGTGCAGACGTAAGGGATTGGGAGCCCGGTTGCATCGCCCCCATTTTCCATAAGAACTTGGTGTTAACCCCTAAATACATTCATAGCATTGGGGCCCGGTACCAGATTGTGGTACAGCGGCCCGGAGACCTCATCTATGTTGGTCCCAAAATGTTACGCCAGGTAATTAACATAGGTGTAGGTCTGGCCGAGGCTGCGAACGTAGAGTCAGCCCAGTGGAATGTGGTGGCACCTGCATGTCTGCCCTACCGTTGTACGAACTGCGCAATATCCTATATTACACCCATCAGTAGGATCAACTGCCAGGTTGCGTCCCGGGCACGTGTGGTGTACGAGTGCCTTATCGAGGGCTACCCTCAAACGTTCCTCATGCAACCCGAAGTAGCGCGCCACCTGCAAATATATCATCCAGAGGGGCAACCCACAACTGAGACCAATGGGGTGTGCTGCACCTGCCGCAAGGTGTTTCGAGCTGAATATCTAGACAATCACATTGTGACGCAGCACGCATCCGTTGCTCTTGGGGGCCGCCGGTACGTCATGTGCGAGAGATGTGGTGAGGAAGTGTTAAGTAAGAATCTGGCAAATCAAGGCACCGTCGGTCTTATTGTTGCCAATCAGCGCGGTGTATGGCGACTAACCCCTCGTAGCGTGTTTGTCATATAGGGTAAGTGAATTATCATCTCATCTTTAATGATGAAATAATTAAATGTCAATTAATTGTTTGTTTAATAACCGTTCATTGATTTCAGGGTACTGCAGGGGCTAACCAACCAGCCCTCCTCGTGCTGCCCGTGCCGGCGAACCTTATGGAAACGCGCTGCCGATAAAAGTGTGAGTAGTAGTAAAATTTTGTTTCAGTGATCCTTGAACCCCTTAAATTCTTATATAATGTTCTTTCTTGTTTAGGGTTTCGTGCGTTGCGCTATTTCCCTTTTTGGATTCATCTAGTGGGTGAGGTGGTTTATAGGGCTCTTGGCGACAAGATTCCACCCAAAAACCTTATCGCGCTTATTACAGTACCTCCGCAGTGTGCTTTTCCTTCATCTACACTATATAGAGTCGTGAAGGATGCATACAGTAACGTGGCGTGGATAACTGTAGGGTAAATCTTACATTACACCTGTGAAACCCACCTTAGTACGTGTGCAATCATAATTACATTATGCAGCGTATATTTATGATTATTAAAAGGCTTTGAATAACTATGTGTAGCGTAACAGTTTTACTAAAAGATTTCAGATTTGAGACTTATAACTGCCATTCCCGCAGTCGCGCTTCTTATCATTTACCGGGATATAGTTTTTCTTGCGTAGGGTCTCTAGTTTCTCTGGGAGCACCTGCAGGCTGGTGCCAGCTTTCTGCTTAACACGTGCTGATAGAGACCTTTTTCCTCTTATCTGTCTATCGAAATAGAGGATAGCCCTGTTAGACCCTGGGTAGTTAAAATCTCCGTAGGTCATTCGATGACTGTTAGATTGTAGTATCGGTTTCTTCAGCTTCATTGTTTACTTCAGCCATCATGTCTATCCTTGTGAATACAATTTCAATAGGTTTGTATTTTTCTTTTTAAGTTTGGAAAATTTAATTTATTAATTTATTAATTTATATTGTACTTTTCTTTAGTTTTACTTCTAGATTCTGATTCTAAGGTTGATGTTTTAACGAAGTGAACATGCTTAATACCCTTCGGATGGGGATCAAGACTGTAGTCACAGTACTCCACGTATAGATGTTGGTTAAATACCGGTTTATGTGTTATATTGTGAGTTTTTAGAATTTTCTCACTATTAGTTGCTTTTTTATTGATTTGTTGTTTGTCTTCTTTGAGCACCCACAAAATGATTATTTCATTTGCGATTTTGGTGATTATGTTCTTTGTTTCAGTGATAAGATATTGCATTTTATTTATGTTATATGTAGATATACGACGGTGTGATCTGTTATGGTAAAGTTTACAGTTTCCATTAGCACATATGTACGTTCATACATTCAATGCTAGTTTATCTGAAAATGCAACATCCCCATGGATTCAATGTAGGATATGCATTTTCAGTAATTTCAGAATTTTTGGTATGATGTACCTAATCATACAATGTGTTACACATCTGTTTTATATATCTGGTAATCTATTTATTAGTCATAGTTGCGACGCTGTAAAAAGCATCGCATCAGAAAGGACCCCACAACACGCCTGTGGGAAATGTGGTTTCCATTAAGTTTCCGTTTTTTTGGACGCCAAGACACACAACATATCAAAAATGCAGCGAAATTAACGGAAACCACATTTCCCATAGGCGTGTTGCGGAGTCCTTTATAAATATTCTCGGCATCACGAAAACGCGGCTGATATCAGGGAATAGGGGAAGGCGCGGAGAGAGCGGAGGAGAGGTGCGGCACTCAGACACCAGAGCAGCGAAGCGCCGCCATCGAGTTGAACGAGCGAGTTCAGCTCAAGCGTTGTGGGATTCATAAGAGACCAGCAGCGCCACCCAAGGAACGAAGCGAGCGCGAGCGGAGATAGCCGCGCGGGCATTAGAGCTCGGACCTCGAGAGAGCGTGCATCGCAGAGAAAGCAACCCTAACAATTCCCAGAGAGAAAACGCGAGCAACGTCCGTAAAGACCGGCTCTTACCTAGTCGCCATGGCGGGTGATCCGAATTACTGAATCCAGCCGAGGTGCCAGCACGACCCAGAGGCGGCGAGGAGCGACGCGTGGGCGGTGAGAACGCCGAGGCGAGAGACGCGCGACCAGGAGGTCACGCTGAGCCAGCCCGACCATCGATGGTCAGCCTGGAGGCTGGGAGATAGGTGAGGGTCATTTGTGTATTACTCACGTGTGGGTACGTGCAAGCGCAGTGTATGAGAGAGAAACAGTGAAATTGAATGCGTGTGCGCGATAAGTTAAGAACATAGAGCGGTTAGTGATATCACTGCTTCCAAAAAGGGAGCAGAGTTGATCACGGGGTTAAGATCAATAAGAAGCCGCATGTGCCTCGATCCCGAGGAGGCAGTCTCGTGGACCGTCCCTATGTAGTTTATTAATGACTTTAAAACTTTTGAGTTGATGCCATCAATACCTCCATTTTTGTTTTTCAGTCTGTAGATTATTTCTTTTATTTCTTGCTTACTTGTAGAGAGTAAGAAAATATTTTTATTGCTCATTGGAAGCAGTTTAATATTTTTATTAAGCGGAGCAACAATTTTATTACTTATTTGTTTACCCACATTATAGAAAAATTTGTTCGTGTGTTCAGCAATTTCTGTAGGATTAGTAATTTTATTATTATTATCAACAATATAATTAATACTGCTGTTGCTTTTGGAATTTTTATCTATTTTACTATTTATTACCCTCCATAGATTCCTCGGATTGTGTGAGCTCAATTGCACAGTATTTTTATTGTAATTTTCCTTTGCTTGATTTATGAAATTGTTCAGTTTTTTCACATAATTCTTGTAGTTATCTCTTTTTATAGTGTTTATTAGGATCTTTTTTCCAAACATTGTATAATTTTTATTTATTTCCGTATGAAATTAAGATTTCTGTAGTCAGCCAACTTTTTCTTAGTTGCATCTTGTTGTTTGATATTATTATTACTACTTTGGGCAATATTTATACAATTTCTAATTTTTTTCTCTTATTATGCCACTATTAGCCCCACTCTTTCACCCAATGGGGTATATAGCGAGCACTCCTACCACTTCTGTGTGGGAGTGCTCCTAACCAACTTAACTATCACTGTGAACCGTGAATCCTATAACCTTTAATTAGTTAAGCTAACTAATATTTTTTCCCGAGACGCATCTGACTGAAGGAGTCAAAGGTCAGAAGTCGCTTTTACGGTATATGCTACTGTTCCCGTAATTCTGCCTAGCTGAAGCTAGGGTGGAGGGAAAACCACGACGTGGACATGGAAATCCTCCACCGAGAACAGTAGTCGTCAGAAGGATTAAACTTAAATATTTTTCGTGAAAAATATCCAAGTTATCCTTGCCACCTGAGAACATCTTTGAAAAAAGCCTCTGCTGGTGCGCCCGAGCGATCACGCTTCGAAGTACGAGCCGCACCGAACGCTGCTTAACTTGAATCATCGGTCGATCATGCAACCAAGGACCTTTCCAACGGTGTCTCTTGCAATTTCTAATTATGTCAATTAGATTATTAATTGACTGAATAGGATCAGTTACCTGTAATTCCCATCCAATTGACTGTATTAGTTGCATTTTTAAAGTTTATTTTTTTATCAGGATAATTATTTATATATTTTTTTTTTATTCTTTATAGACATCATTATTGGATAATAATCATTGAAAGGTTTTGTTAGCAAGTAAGTCATAAACTCACACAGAAAGTTGGTAATCTCGGCTTCTCTGTAGCGAAAAATAGTATAAGCACCACGAAAGGTAAAATGGCAACCCCATAGCACATGTTTGCCACCCTCGCCTTTGGCTCGGGTGGCAATTTACATGTGCTCTGAACTCGCCAATTCTTTACCTTTTTAGATGCGTAATGTACTATTAATCCAGGACAATATCCATTCTCAAATAAAACTTGTAAGAATTCCTGATATAAAATTTCCTGACTCAGAATATCACAATTGAAATCACCTACTATTATGTTATTTTTGTGTTTCATACTTAAGGCCACAAATCACTTTTAAATTGATGAAAAAATCGATTTTCGTTTTATTACTTATTTTGATAGAATATCTATCACAGAATAAACTCCAAAAAGTTTTTTTGCCCTATCTTATTTAATTTTGTTTATATGAAGAAATTAGTGACATGTACTTTTAGCTCATTTTCTGTTCATTTTACTATTTCTCGATTTCTTTTTAAATTTATAACTAAAATAATTTCAACAAGATGAAAAATTATTTTTTTATTGCTGATTTCATTAAGAAATTTAAGGTTAATCAATTTCCAAAATGTTTTATAATTAGATATTATTTTAATTTTTATTTTGTTAGCGTCACAATGATATACGTTTAACTAATTTTTCATTAATTCTTTTAATTTATCGATTTTCAAAAATTTAAATTAATAAAACATATTTGTTATTTTTTATTTTGATAAAATATTTATTGTAGAATAAGCTCCAAAAAGTTTGATATTAATATCTTATTTCGTTTTGACTTTATAAAAAAAATAGTGGCATTTATTCATTCACGTAAATATTTGAATTTGGATTGGCGCCACTGCGCTTCTGCATTAGTTCGGTTTCGGTTCATAGTTTCATATTCCTTCGTTCCGCTAGCGTCAGTCACAGACAGAGACAGCTAATCGTACATACTTAGGTTAGATAGTTTGTTGACATTACCGGTATACAATGCATTGGTAATTTTTTTGCTTAGTTTAACTTGTAAAACTGTCAGATTGAAATATTTTTTCAATCAAGTAATGTTATAAGTATTCTTTAATTAAACATGAAAAACAATTTTGGTGAGAATTTAAGAAAATCAAACTTGATTTTCTGAGTGCTGAAGAAAATAATAAAGAAAATTCAAAAGTATAAAACAGACTAGAAATGCTGATATTAACATTTTATTTTATGAACTTATAAGCAAATTGTGTCTTTTACTTATAGTGTATAGCATAGAGAAATTTGATTTTTCAAGGGAGGTGTTTAAAAACTTCAAATTGATCTCTAGTACTGCTAGTCTGGTGCACGTGAAATTATAAACTCAAGAGAAAATTAGGTTCTATGAACAGTGATTATTAATTGAATAAAGATAAGTTTTTACTACAAGTGAATTTAACGAAGCTCTTGCTAACTAGTATTCAATTGCACTATAAATTTGCCAACGTCAGTTTTGTTATTGTCAGCCTATATGATTCTAGTCATCAGGAATTAGTATGAGTAAAGTGTATTAACAAAATGAAGAAAATCGATCTCTGAAGCGGCAACAGAATTTTATGAAACATCTTCCAACTGTAGTCATGCTGTTTCTGCTGATTGTTTGTCGAGAACAGAAGTAGCATAAGTATCAGTCATAAATAAATTTATTAAATTCTTATAATATTTTAGTTTTATTTGAAAACTTGGGTTGCGTAAAGGATAAAATAAAGATGATGTAATTTATTTAATACATTTTATATAAAAAATATAATCTTTAAAATAATATATATAATAATAATTAGATTTTAAATATATTTTCTTAGTTTTCTTCAGCTGATTCAAAGTGGATGCGAGGGAGATTTTACCAACTAGAAGAGTGACAGTTGAGGTTAAGATTGTCACAACAAATCAACAAAACTTGTTGCTACAGTGAAAAAAGATTTGTTAGAATAGAATGAATGCCCATACGTTTCCGCATAGCTTATGTTTCAATAAACAGACGAGTGCCGGTGTGCGACTCTGTTCATGTGTGAGCGCGCTTGACCGTGTGTGTCCGCACGGGAGTCAGTCTGATGGGATCTGTCAAAGAGTTAAGACATGCCGCTGTGATTAAATAAAAGCTCTTAAACTTATTTTAATCGGCTTAGTGTTTTATTCTAAAACCCTCTAATCCCAAGATGAGTATTAATAAAATATAATATTCAAGGCAAAATCATTGTTTTTGCCTATTTTACTAATTTGTGTTTATTTGTGTTTCAGCTGCATAGGGTCAATAATTGAGTTGAATTGCCTGGTATCCGTTGTTTCTATTAAAAGGTTGATAAGAATGAGAGATACTAGGCAAAAATTCTTTTACAAAAGATAAGAATAGCATCAATAATTTTAAGTTATTATCAAAGAAAACTTTAAAGCTGTTTTTCTCTAATATTGAATTTGTTAAATTTCAGGTGCCTCTCCGTAAGATTGCAGCTAATCTAATGGATGGATTTGATTTTTTCAAAATGATTTGGCTTCAGTATTGGATTCTTTATCCGATGAATGAGGAAATTTAAAATTGAATGACAGGAATTGGTACAATGACCAAAAAAAGGTAAAAATTATATATATTTATTTAAAAAATTGATATTTCATCTGAAAAATTAAAAAATTTTTATGTTTCAGAAATCTGTTCATTCATCGGAGAAAGGTGCCAATACTCAAGCTAAATCCATCTCGAAAAATCATATTCACCCATCTTGTCAGGTGTAAGCTTACGGAAAAGAAATTATAGGGACAAGTATTGATCGAACAATTACAGGAGTATAAGTGAAGTAAAATTAATAAATAAAAATTTGAATTGAAGGTATTTAACTCTACTTTCAGAAACTATTTTACTTATTTTAAAATAAAGTCAAAATATAATAATAATAATTTTTTTCATTTTCAGGTTTTAAAAGTGATTTGTGGCCTTAATTAATCAAAAATTCATCAAAAATTCAGTTTTATGCATGTCACGCGATATATAGATTATATATGTATAGATTGCTGACGGGACAATTTCTTTTTTATTTTCAAGTGTAATTGTAGAAATAATTATTTTGAGATTATTTGATTGAATTACTTATGTTGATTCGTTCAATCTGCTATTATTATAGTACATTTTATAACCCTGTATATTAAAAAATTCGTAGTGATCAAGATTCCATGACACTGTGCAGACAATGATACAGGGTTTAACTTGCATACTTTAAAAAAAAACTAGTAATTTATTTTAATTTGCCTTTAAGCTTCTTATATTAATACACAAAATTATTTTAGTGTCTGTTGCCAAGTATTTATTTAATGTGCTTACGTCATCTAAATTGTACTCGTTGCTAAAAATTTCGAGTTCGCTATCCATGTTATTTTTTGCATATTAAGCTTTGGGTCGTTTGGCTTGGTGATGAGCTGATCTTTTAAGCCTTCTGTTTGTTACCTGACCAGTAAAGCGTTCTACCTTGCCGAAATATCGTTGATAGATATGTTAAGGTAGGTCGAGCGCCAGCTATAGTTTGTTGTTCATAAAAATTAAAGACTGCATAAAATTCTGAAATTATCAGGCAAGTGAGTTTTTGCTTGAAATATTGTCCTTGTAAAATTGCAGGTATCCTTGCCGACTATATTTTTTAGATATACCTCTTAGAATGTACGTTTTTATTACTATCAAGAATTTGTACATTAAACTTTGAATGAATATATTTCAAAGAGATGATCGGCAAGGCTACCTGAAATTTTACAGGGACAATATTTCAAATACGAACTAACTTTGTTCAACAATTTCAAAAAAATGTACAGTGTTTTCATTTTTTATGAACAACAAACTGTAACTGGCGCTCGACCTACCTTAAATGGAATAATCTGTCATTTCATGAAATTTTTTAATTTTATTTTTTTTAAATTTCACATTGTTCACTGTCAATTGCACTATGATTGATTTTATAAGAAGTGTTATATTTCTTGTTACGGTATTCACAGTTGGGGCATTTAAAATTTTTACTATTACATTGGTTTGCTGAATGGTTTTCTGCACATTTATAACACGTGACTGTATTGGTACCCTTTTTGCCAGTGTGGCCGAATCTTGCACAATTTGAGCATGAATTAGTATTTATGATGTGGTATAGCCTGCAATTTTGATACCCAACGAACAATCTATTTTTGTTTTCTTTGATGTATTTGTAAATTGTTGGCGATGCTTCAATTATAGCACTCATTCTTATAGTTTTTTTTATTGGAATAAATATTTACAATCTTGTAATTATCATCAATATTGTTGAAATTTTTTTGATTAATATCAATTTCCAAGTCTTTGTCATTTTTAGAGAAAGAATTGTCTATGCCGCTGAGTTTAACTGTTGATTTTCTAATTTGTTCTTTTTCTATTTTAAAATTACTGGTTAAGTTTTTACTTAGAGTTTTTTCAATAGTATTAATAATCTCCTCATTCATGCAATTTATTACAATAGTGTCTTTATTTCTGCTTATCACATTTTTTGTTTGAATTATTTTATCTTTTGTTAGATAGTGAATCACTGTATTTTGTATAATAGTATTACGATTATTGTTTATTTTTTTGACAATTAGTTTAGACACTTTTTTCGTTTTAGGTTTTGTGTTTTTTAAAACTTCTGCACAACTTTTATTATTATTACTTTGATTATTACTGTTATTACCGTTATTTTACCTTTCTTTTGTTAATAATTCATTTAAAATTTGATTATTTTTCTTGTGCTTCTTTATATAATTGTTTTAATGTTCAAGCTGAGCGATGAACTCCCACGCTGTTTCGATTAGTGCGCAATATGGCAGCTTAGAGGTTAGTGCAAAATTCGGATGGTCTTGACATATCTCAAACGAACTACTAATGAATTTAACAGGATTTCCCGCATTGTATTTAACAACAAATTTACTTGTATGTTGAAAACTACCATATAATATACAAATAACTGCATCCACTTTGACACTTGGGTGACATTTGTAATTTTTATTGAGAGAGGCATCGGGCGGCTGTTTGCCTGCCGGCGCCGTATTGGCAACTTATATATTATATGTTTTATCATATTTGTATTGCATAAATGATCCAAAAAAAATTATTTATTATATATATTATTTGCAAAAATGTAATCTTTAAAATAAGATGAGTAATTAACAAAATATAATATGAGTAAAAAGGTATGATAAATAATCAATATTTCCTGTTTTTTCAATTTGATTTTATATGTTTTGTTTCAGTTACATCTGGTGAATATGCAGGTACGGTAGCGTGATACTACTTCTATATTATTTTCAAGGTTAATATCGACAAAAGATACCTGGAAAAATTATTCTACAAAAGACGAGTATAACATTAATAATCTTAAACCAACATGATTAAAAACTTTAAACCTCTTTTTCTCTAATTTTTGTTCTTGAATTTTGTTAAATTTTAGGTGCTGCCTCGTAAAATATCTCTTAATCAGTTCTAAGAAATTAATTGTTCTAAAAGGATTTGGTTTCAGTATTCAGTTATTCTCGCTTTTAAAGGTGTTGGATCCCCTTAATAGACATGCAAACTGTACTGCAGTTTGTCAATGTCATTAAATTTTATAAAAGTATTAAAATATTATGCGAATAGTGTATTTATGATGGAGTAAAACTCTTTTTTGTATTTAAAATAATAAATTATGTACATGTGCGTGCGTGTGCGTGTGTCAAGTTTTACCCAGAAAAGTTTTCTGTTCATGCAGGAATAAAATACTTACGCTTTCATTGGTTGAAGTGATTTCTCTTTTGCTTCTACCATGATAGATGCGTGGATGAACAATTCTATGAGTGCTAAAATCTTCCGATGGACCTATAACAAAAAAATGAAATATCTCTGTACTTGTTTACATATACACTAAATATATAAGTTTATCTCAAATTTTTTTTATTAACTTAATGAAATATTAAAAACATATTGTTTCCATCAATAAAACAAAAAAAGTATTGAAATCAATTTCTATATAGTCAAAAAAGCTTAAGTAAGGAAGACCGGCAGAAAAATTAGGTTTATACTTGGTAAGTTGAAAAATGTTGGATAATTAAAGAATTTTTAAAAAATTGTAATTTTTTTTACTGAAAAGGAATGGAACACAATCGGAAGTTTTTCTACGATATTTTATCAAATCTACTCAGTTTTTACTTTTAGTAAAGGTCTTCTAGTGCTATACATTTCTTTTATTTGAGGTCTTCATAAAAAAATATAATGTGAGAATTACTTATCATTGTACGAGCCTGTCAAGTATAAACTTGATTTTTTACTGTTTTATGTCCTGATTTTATTTATTTGATTTGATTTCTACTCAGGAGGAATATTTAAGTTTCTATGTTTGCCTAATCTGAACAGATTGAAATAATTATCAACAGAAAATTTTAAGGAAGTGAGACCTATTATGTACATTATGTATACCCCGTATATTTGACATTTGTTTCATGATTTCATAACATTCTAAGGCCGAGCTTTCAAAGAAATAATATAAAATAGTAGGCAATATTTAAAAACACATGTAAATAAGTACAGTAATTTCAACCGATACTTATTCAATAAACATTTACAGTTAAGAAACACACATCTTTTTTAAATAAATACGGATATGTGGTCTTTTAAATTTTTTGGAATATATATTTATATACACATTAGTTACAAATTAATAGTAGCATAAGCATATCGTCATTCACGAAAAACCATACAAATTGCAATACTATACACACATGACACAACAGTATAGCTACGGCAGGAGACGTAGGAACGAACAATTTCACTTGTCCGTTCTTCTCGCGGAAGGTGTGATGAACTTATTACGTTCATCCCAAATTATTAAAATAAATTCAAGAGCAACAACACAGTTAAAAGAGATAAGGAAATGGCTTGGGGTTTCAAGACGACGATTACACCATAGTGTGATGAGGCGCAATTATACGCGAACACCGAGGTTGTCATTCACGTGAATCACGCACAAAAATCATGAGTGGCATACACAAGATCAAGTGGTCAATCCAAGCTCCAGGGAAGTTTTAGCAGAAAAATCTGGAAACGAATTGAAATGATAAGAATATTATAAAAGGCTTAGCAGCAACAAGAAACAGAGAGACCGGGGGAGAACGGGAAAGAGAATAGTTCAGAATGGAATAGATTAACGTCGTGAAAAACCCGAAAGACAGCATCTGGACTCTTCGGCCAAGACGTAACACCTACAAGTGATGACACTCCAGGCGTCCTATGATAAATCTCAGTCGCACGAGCCACTGCACGCCAATCAACCATAATCTCAGAGACTGCTTGACGCTACAATAAGAAAGCCGAAATCGGACTGCTCTGCACGTGCCGACACAAGCCCCAGTGCAACGAAGAAACTGAACCACCGACGCTGCAAGAAGGGACCGTTGCCACGTTCACCGTCAGCCCGTCGATGTCGGTAAACTAGACGATTTACACACATTAAATTATACATGCGAACACTTTTCCAATTTATGGGTATTGCCGTTCTTTTTATTACTTTAAATAAATGATCGAATTAATTGTAAACACATGTTATTTATACCTCATTGCACTCCCAAACCCCGGTAACGTAGCGCAAAAGCGATAGTTAAAACGGAAGTAGATTAATTAAATAATAACTTCCAAGAATATTCATTTTTCTTAAAAATTAATATCATTGACTCTAAAAATTTATTAATAGCTTATTATATTTCTGACGTAACATTTTCTTGATATTTCGCGTCATTTATGCTTAATTTATAAATTATCCTCCTTTATCTCGAAAACTAGCCGTTATTTTGAGGGGTTTTACAATATATTTTCACTTTTTTACGTTATTTTTCGACATTTTCACGTTATTTTGCCCGATTTTACGTAGTTTTCATGATATTTTGAGATATTTGTGCTTAATTTATCTCAGGTTACCCTCTGTCTCTGAAAATAGCCGTTATTTGAAGGGTTTTACGTTCTTTTTTTCACTCCTATACGTTATTTTTCGACATTCTTACGTTACTTTCCTCTATGTGGTGTGGTTTTCTTGATATTTTGTGATATCTATGCCTGATTTATCACAGATTTCCCTTTATCACCAAAAATAGCCATTATTCAAAGGGTTTTACGTTATTTTTTCACTTTTTTACGTTATTTCTCAAGATTTTTACATTATTTTCCTCGATTTGATATCGTTTTCATGGTATTGTGCAATATTTATGTCGGATTTATCAAAGATTTCCCTTTATCACCAAAAATAGCCGTTCTTTCAGAGGATTTTACTTTATTTTTTCACTTTTTTTATCTTATTTTTCGTCATTTTTACCTTATTTTCCTCGATTTAAGGTCAGTTTCATAATATTTTGCTATATTTGTGCTTATTTTTTTTAAATCTCCAGGTATCTTCAGAAATAGCCGTTATTTTAGAGGATTTTACGTAATTTTTTTACTTTTTTACGTAATTTTTCGATATTTTTATGTTATTTTCCTCGATTTGACGTCGTTTTCATGATATTGTACGATATTCATGCATTATTTATCGAATATGTCAGTAGTATACAGGCATGTATGGGTAGACACCCCCTCTCCTCATTCCCCACCGTCTAAGGCAAGTACAGCGTAAGGCTGGCGCCTAACTGAACAGCTGGCGCGAAGTATTTATCCGTTAACTAAATACCTGGCGCGCGCTGTTACCCCAACTGTTAATTATTTAATTAATTATGTAATTAATTATTAATTATGCTATTAATTATTAATTAATTATGCTATTAATTATGCAATTAATTTTTTGATTTGTTATTGAAAAATTTATTAAGATCTGATTTTTAAGAATATGACTTTTTGAAAAGGAATTCTCAAAGTTATATGTATTCACTCAGTTAGGACTAAAGAACACGGACATATAATTTTTATCACGGTTTAATGATTTTTAGACGTTTTTTAACGGTTTATTTTTCAGGTATACGATTATTAATTTTATTTTCCACTTGTGACGTCAGACATATATATATATATATATATATATATATATATATATATATATAGATATACAATCCTGTATAAACGAATACGTTCAATTTAAATATTCTTTAGTACATTTTTTATATTTTTATGGGCCTCATATTTTTTGGGCCTTATAATTTTTTGTGCCTTTTATTATTTGGGACTTACAGTTTTAGACCCTTATAATTTTTGGGGCCTTATAATTTTTTGGGCCTTATATTTTTTAGGCTTCATATTTTTTGAGCCTTATAATTTTTCGGGCTTTATAATTTTTTGGGCATTATATTTTTTAGGCTTCATATTTTTTGAGCCTTATAATTTTTCGGGCTTTATAATTTTTTGGGCCTTATATTTTTTTGGACCTTTTATTTTTTTCGGCTTCATTTGGGCCCTATATTTTTTTCCGCTTCATATTTTTTGGGCCTTATAATTTTGTATGCCTTTTATATTTTTGGGACATATCTTTTAGGCTTATATTTTTTGAGCCTTATATTTTTTTGGGCCTTATAATTTTTTATGCCTTTAATTTTTTGGGACTTATAATTTTTTGTGCCTTTTATTATTTGGGACTTATATTTTTTCGGCTTCATATTTTTTTGAGCCCTATATTTTGTTAGGCCTTATAATTTTTTTGGGCCTCATATTTTTTTGGGCCCTATATTTTTTTCCGCTTCATATTTTTTGGGCCTTATAATTTTTTATGCTTTTTATATTTCTGGGACATATTTTTTAAGATTATATTTTTTTGAGCCTTATAATTTTTTGGGCCTTATATTTTTTGTGTTTCGTATCTTTTTGGGTCTTATATTTTTTTGTATATAGATATACAATTCTGTGTAAACGAATACAATTATCACCAATATTCTTTAGTACAGTTTTAATGTGAAATCTGTAAAACGACGGTGACGGTGATCTTCAGCGTGGTCCAGACGATTAGGATGCAGGATGCATTTCATATATATATATATATATATATATATATATAT
>JAPYZA010008971.1:0-10176 GCA_030522685.1 Eupelmus azureus | reverse complement strand
CTCCTCGTCCTCCCGAGAACCTGGAGCCACCTTTCCTGCCGCCGCCGCCGCCGCCGCCACCGCCTCCACCTCCACCTCCGCCACCGCCGCCGCCTCCGCGACCTCCACGGCCACCGCCTCCACGTCCACCGCCGCCTCCACCCTGCTGGTTACCCTGATTACCACCGCCTCCGCCTCCGCCGCTGCCTCCGCCACCGCCTCCACCGCCACCCTGGCTTCCTCCACCTCCGCCGCCGCCCTGGTTGCTCTCGTTCTTCTGGTCCTGACTGGCATTCTGGGGCTCAGGTTTCACGCTGCCGGCTTCCTCGCCCATCGTGTTACGACGCTTCCTTTTCCTCGACAACTTGCTGGCTTTTACCTTAACACCGTGTCACCGACTGAACCGCCGCGGAGATGCTACTCTCTCTGGCGCGAGCGCTTTGAGTATTGTGTATATATACAGCTGCGCGTGGCTGCTGCGTATATCTCGCCGCTGTGTGAGCAAGCCACGAGACGAGGATTAATAATGGACTCGCTGCTGCTCTAACGTGCGTCCTCGTTCGGCGAGCGTCGCGAGCTGAGAGAGGACGAGGCTACGATGCCGGATGGAGCTATGGCTTGTGGGACACGCGAGCGCCCCTACTCTGACTACGCTATAAGCTAGGCCTGATCCCCCCTCCTGTAGTACTATAGTTTGGCTGTTAGAAGCTTCCTTCCCCTACCCAGAGCGTGTGTGGGTAATATAAAACTCGCAGACTGGCTGGCGGATGTCGCGTGACGCGGATCGATTGTGAAAAAGCGAAGGAGTAATAAGGACCGTCGGGAGAACGAGAAGCTGACGAGGCGCACGTGGTGATTCGCTGATGCGAGACTTGAATTTTATGAAATTATGTTTTGTTTTTATAGGGGCTTTGTTGGATTTTGCAGCGGGGGGATTTTGGGGGGGGGGGGGGCAGTGGGATTGTTATTGTTTATTCAATTTTTTTGTTAGTTTTTTGTTTTTGGATTATTGATTCGATAGGCACTGTTTTAGTAAAAAATAATAGCGCTGATTACGAATGGCTGTTTAAATTGGCAATAAAGCGCAAAATGTAGATAATGAGCAATAATTATTTACTCTAGCGGGAGTCATTTATTTATCGATTTTTTAAACTTTTACAGTATATATATATAACTAAAATAACTCGCCTAGTTACGTAACTCGAAACGTCATCTAAACGTAGCTAAAATTTACGTCAACTTTGCACCTACTTTCGCCTTACGCTAACCCGGCAACAGCTATAAGCGACATCAGTCAAACGATTCACCTATAAATTAATAATTAATAAAAAATCTATACCCATTCAAGCCACATAACAATCGCTGGCGTCAATGACCGTCACTCGCACCGTCACGATACCCAACGCACTCGGCGCGCCGCCTGATGAGTCATACCGCCTGCCGGTCGGTACATAACCCACCGCTGAGCTGCGGCGAAGGTCGCGGTGTTGCCAGCGCCTCGGCGGAAGCGCGCGGGCGCCGAATTCGAACGGATAATGCGCGTATAGAAAGCGAGAGGAGAGAAAGCCGTGGTTTATGAAGTATGGATTATTGTCCTTTTTTTCAGGCCTTAAGTCCGACTTTAACGCTCCACGACGATTGCAAGATTAAACATTCAATTTGTCGGATACTTGCCCAATGTTGATGTATATAGTCGGGGGAGCAAAAAAGGTTTAATTGCCGAACGGTTGGACGGATTTACGGGCCGAGAAGAAACGTCGCCGTTTATCGGAGTAGAAGACGGCCGTATAACTTTTACTTTTTCTGAAAACTCGGGTTTAAGAGTGGACGATTGCCGAGAGAGCCGAAGATGGGGATTGGTGTGTTAGCAGCGAAAGGAAGGTTCGGATTAGCATGAATGCTGGTGCGTTCGCTTGTGAATTGCTTTTTGCGAAGCGGAGTGAGATTATTATTGATTTTACTTGCTAGGGGCGAGGCTTGTTCTAAGACCCGTTTTAAATCTATTACACTGCCTTTGTCATGAAACATTCATGAAACAGATGTACTTTTATCTTTGTCTAGGGCCAAGATGTGTAAGGGATGTTAAGCGAGGGTCGCTTGGGGAGCAGACGGCAGTGCGAAATGGACATGTGGCAGAAATCGGAGCGGTTCATTAACCCTGAATTTTTTAACTAATAGTTTTTTAAATGCATAAATATATATTTTTTTTGTAAAAACATAATATGAGCATAACGAAAAATCGCTATGCGTGTCCTACATTTTTTATCGGAAAAATTTTAAAATATATAGCTGTTTTACGGATTGGACGGTACAGAATGTAACTTTTTTTTACTGCGAGAGTAGAAAAATGAAATAGTACTTTCTGTTGTATATTTTTCTATGAGTAAAATGTATATTCCCAGTTTACTGTTTAAAATCATAATTATTACTGCTTATTAATTTCTCTTAGTACATAAAAACTGAAAAATTAAGAAAATCAATTTCCGAATTGCAATTTAAAAATTTCAGTATTTGTTTTTATAAATTCTTAATTATACGGAAATTTTAATCAGATCTCTCACAGAATAATGAAATACATGAATGAATTTGCAAAGATATTATAGTTTTGAATTTCTGCAACTTATACAGCTCTGGGGGTTCACGACAATCTTAAAGCGAAGAAAACTTGTATAACTTTGTTAACCTCTTTACTCCTGAAATTCGTGATGGGTTTCATCAAGATAGTATAATACCAAATTATTTTGTTGAATTTATATCCATAATTTAAGCGAGGGGTACACCTAACTGCTTTAAAAGCATAATATTCTACAAAAAGCACGTACTATTTCATTTTTTACTCTTAGTAAAAAAAACGTTACACCCTGCACCATAAAAAACCCAAATGAATTATTTTATTTTAAAAGCACCTTAGATTTCCTTCCATACGAAAACACTTACCCATGCTCCAACCAATCAACTCTTATTTTCATTTTCACTCTCACCCACCCAACAATCAACACCCCACCCCCTCCCCCAACTCGAAAAACCCATAAAAATCCCACCAATCTTTCCTCGACCAACCGAAAACTGCGTCATCTCGCGCTCGCCGATCCCGCCAATTCCCAGCGCAGGAGCGAATATTTTTTTTTGCGCCAATAAAGTGAGAGGACAATCATCGGCGTCTAAGCGCGGCCAGCTCTCCGATATTGTGATAAGGCCGTAAAATAAGCGAGCTGGACAAAGTGGGGCCTAGGCTCGGCTATATAAATCAGAAGCGAGGACAGTTTAAGGTACACTGGTGCTCCTCGCGGTGCAAAAGGCTTGTGCTTGGATAGTCGTAGTAAAACAGGTCCCGAGATGGGTTTGGCCACTCCAGCCGACAAGGGCCGGCTCTTCGCCGTAAGTAGAGCTCTTAGTTCAGTCGTTATATAGAAGCTTTAGTGACTTAAGTTAATTGTTCGCTTGACGAGGCTAAAGTTTATATCAGAGTTTATTACATATATGTATGAAAAGAAAGAAAAAGAAACTTACTAAATGAAAAGGCTTGTATACGAAAAGTTCATGATTGTTAGGCTGATAGGTATTATGGATAAGAGATTAACAAAAGGTTAATTAATCTTAAATTAATAATAATTAATAATTATGTTAATAAGAGTAATATAGTTATTGTTTCTTCGGAATCAATAAGCGCGTATCATTACGTGATCGTAAGTATAAATCATCAAAGCACACCAAGTAAAAAAAGCTCGATCGAGCTTAAAACTCCAATCCGGAGCTTTCAGCACAAGTGAGTATATAAAAAACAAAACCACAACCACAAATCACCACCAACTTAAAACCATCCAAAAACTCCTCTCAACAACAACCAAAAAAAAGTCCCCATCCACCAGCGGTGAGTATACACACAAACAGCGATAAAAAGAAAAACCCCATCGAAATCCAACAACAAGCAGCAAACAACCCGGCCACCCAGCGACCCAATTGACGCAGCGGAGAGAAGCTCACGTGCCGTGGCGCCATTCCATAGCCGCGCAAGCCAAGTTAGTTTGGCCAAACCGCGCGGCTCTCATTATCACTATTAAACGCGAGCTCGCTCGAGTTTCGACGTATATAATCGCGCGGAGGCCAGGGATAACGCATGCAAAGCGAGTATCGCTTGGAAATCAGCTGTTTGGAGAGAGAGAGAGAGAGAGACCTTCGCGATAAGTGGCCGCAACAGTGTTTCTATGGATTAACCTACATCCCGCTTCTTGCGGCTTTTCTTCTCTCTCGCGCGGCTGGATTCGGCTGAATGGCTTAATTGGAGCGGACGCGTTGGATGATGCCGCCGCGCGGCTTGGAGTTTTAGTGAGCCTCGCGCCGGCGGATCGGGGGGTGGATGTAGGTGCGTGGAGCGTGAGGATGGAGGTATAGTTGGGTTTGAATAACGGATATTTTTTCGGGGCTGGGTTTATTGGATTATTGGATTGGGCGCGCGGATTTTTTTTTTACTAGTGGTTTGTGTTTTGTAGTTGGTCGTGTGGGATTAAATAAATGTGGGTGGACGATCGTGTCTTTTGTTGGGCAAATATAAAGCTTGTTATTGAGAGATTTGTTTTAAGTTTGCGAAATGGAAGTGTAAATTTCAATCTGGCTCGGGTAAAAGTTCGAATTTTTTAGATCTCGTTGAAAACGTGATGATTGGAAGGATGTAACTTCGAGGGTCTGGGAAAACATTTGTCGATTAAAAAAATATTTATTTTCGACTTCAATTCTGCAGTTCTAGAAACGTCACTTCTCGAGCGTCGGCGCCTAGTTCCTGAAATTTGGATCGGCAAATGGAGGTCGAATTTTCTCGCATATTAGGGTTGATTCCGAGTGCTTGAATAATCATCTGCGCTTCTGGAGTATTCGCGAATTCAGTTGATTTAGCGCTTATCCGTCGCGATTCATTGAATATTCCTCGAGTAATTTTGGTGTTTGACAATTAAATATGTTACAAATGCACATACTTAAGTAGACTGTTTTTAAGCTTCAATGCAAGTAAAAAATTGAAATAGTGATAGTATGGTAACAATAGAATCTTCTTTTCAATTTAATTGTATAACTTTATTATTTTATTTTTATAAAAGCTAATATCAACTATTTAGTATAACATTTAATTATATGTCAAATTCTATGTTGTCACATAATCATATGTTTATCTGTATCGCATCGCGGATACATTATGTCATATATTTATATGAATGATAATAAAATTTCATGCATAAATACTGATCAATCAGCGATTTATTTTCTACATCTATAACTTAGCAATCTTTTTTATTGTAAATAATCTTTTAAACTTTCCAATAAATAGTAAGTTATATAGTTTGAATGTGTACGATGATTAGAATTATACAGTATGGATGGTTTGAAATACAATTTATCAGTATTCTGAAATTTGCAGTAAAATTTGAATTGGTATTTCAACATCAATAAGGTATTAAATATTGTATATATTTATTATGTTCCTTATAAAAGTGGATTAGGCCTCATGGGGATACCACTTGAAAAAAAACGCACCGATGTATCTACCGCAAGGTGGTGTGGAAACGATACATTCTATTTAAATAATTTTAATAATAGTTTATAAATTATTTAAAATATACAAGTTAAAAAATAATTCTATTTAAATGTCGTTAATAAAAAAGAAGGCTATAATGTCAAAAAGTAATAATTTCTGTACAATAATAAAATAATTACTAAAAAAACCAAACCTCAGAAGTATCACAAAAAGAAAGAAGTATTTGTAAGCGGAAATTAGTTTCCTAGCTTTGAATTAATGGTCCTTTCTTTATGTGATAATTATGTTTCTGATGAAATAGTTGCACTTTCGATTAAGATCTACAATTTCGGACAGTTAAAACTTTATAGGTAATAAAAAGAAGGAATAAAAAAGTACAATTAAAAGCGATAAGTAGAAATTATTTCATAATTTTTAAGTTAATTATAAAAATGAAATACAATACTTGTTTTCAATAAATACGTTAAGCGTATAATCCGTTTAAACTTATTTAATTATTTAATTCTACTTTTTATTTAAAATAACAGCGTCCTTTCAAATTAATAACGAAATTACGTCAATGAAGTTAACCGTGCAAAACTTTATATTATATATTAGGTAATGCTCGTTCGAATAAACAGTATGAAATTACAATAGCTCGATGATCCTTTCTAAATTTCAACACTTTAAATTCACAAACGAGATTAAAATTAATTTTCCAATAACGCGAATTGAAATCAACGTTGATAAACAGATAATTTTCACTTTCTACAATATTAATGATACAAACACGAGCTTTAATAATGCACGATGATACAGGCGATATCGAGGATTACTTTGTATTAAATTGATGTTTTAAAAATTTGTTTAAAAATTTCTATGTGTGCATGACTGTTTTTAAATAACATTCTAAAGTTTATTTTAACTTAAAAAATATTTATAAAAATATGTGATTTTAACGTTAAATTAATTGCTTTACGTCGTATACTATCTCAAAACAAACAAAGCATTTAGCATGATAAATTATCTTTAACAATAGCAAGTGATGAAGCCTTCATCTAGCGCTACAGTGTACATCTTTCATGCAATTAATGGAGTAAAGTTTTCCGCTACATAATTTGTCAAAAGTTACGTGGCAATTTAATTATCTAGCTTTATCTCTATCTCTTCTATACTCACTTTTGTACTTTAGTTAAACACGTACTAATATATTTTAGAATATACTAAACCTAACAGACCTATTTGATTCTACTTCGTCAGTTGTAGAAGTTCTTTGGGAACTATTAAACGCAGAAGATAGCATAGGCCAAATAGTGTTCGACTAATAGCTACTGTAAAAGTTAAACTTGCCTATTGTAGGTATTATAGTTCGAACAGTAGACCTACAAAAACTTATTAAAATACAATTTTAAAGATTTTCATTTTATTTTGTTTAATATATACATGCTTATAGTGTTAAAAGTATAGTATTGTGTATTATCTTGTATATATTCAATTACAGTTGAAATAAATTATACAGAATTAATACATTTTTTAAAATAATTAAACTAAACGTTGGTAGCTGAACAAATTTTGAATAATGTAACCAATCATGATAAAAACTAATTTTTTTCGTGTTATTACTGTACTTTATGTTTGACTTAACTTATTAAATTTTCAATAATAGTAGTATTTTTTATAACGTAATTAACAATTATCGCATTTTTGTTTTTCTGAAAAACGGGAGTAAACTAATGATTTATTGATACAGTTATGAAGGGATTATTAGAGTAAAGCATGACTAAGATTTAGATTTATCTTATCTTATGATTTGGTAGTCAGCAAACATGCGTTAGTTAGATCATCAAATAATATTCGTATTATTAAAGTTTCTATTATATATGCATTATTACTCAACTAATACAATCAAATTGCTACGGGTGATTTTGTAAAATTAAAACAATACTCTTTTAAAAATTCCAATCAGATTTACTTTACAATAACGACCATTAGCTCACACTGCCTACTCAAACCTACCGCGCTCCTCAGACACCGCAAAACAAAAACCCTTCCATCACCCCCCATCCCCTAATTCCTTCATCTCTCAGCAACAATCACCAGAAAAATCAGCTCGCTGCACCATCACCTCATTCCGGCTCATATATTTCAAACACCCTACAATCCCGTCCACGTCCACCTCTCAAAGCAACATCCTTCCCTCCCCGTCGAATTGCCCATATATACACCGCCCGGCGGAGACAGCAGGTGACAAACGAGTCCGCGCGCTCCAGATCCTGTAGCCTGCAGACTCCTGGCGCGTATAAAGGAGGAAAATGAAGCACGTTTCGCGATCGCCCAGGGTGGGCTGCTCCTTTTTAAGCCCCCCCCCCCTTCAGCTTCTCCCCAAGGATCCGGCCTCTCACCCTCCGAGCGCGCGCGGACAAACACGCTCGTCAAATCCCTGCGGGGCTGCCAGATGCAGTTCTCGGACGACAAGTAGCTAGCTCCTGTCGTCGCTGCAGCCGGAGGGCTGTGTGCGCTGCGCATTGACGGCAATTTGCTACTTAAGAGTGACTGAGGAGGTGCAGTGGCGTAGATTTGCTTGGGCTCTGAGGGAGAGCTTTTCGAACGATTTTTCTGCGGGGAATGGTGCTTTTTTAGTTTTGAGGTGTTTGAGTGCGGTATGTCTTGGACTTTGTGGTACGTGGACTGTTGTTAAGTTGTTTGTTAAATTTAATGGAAGTGACGAGCATTAGATTCTTATAATGTACAAACCGGAATTTTGCTTTTAGCACTTGTACATTTAATGTGAAAACATTTAATAGTGTAACATTTTAAGTTGTTATATATTTTTTTAATGTTTTTAAACCAAAATGAAACTCTTTTGATAAATAAGTATAATGTTTTTAATAAAGCGTAGATTGTTCTACTAATCCAAGAATGAATACCACATAATACCTATTATGTATCTCATTAAATTAAACGCAATAAGCATCCATTATTGTCATTTAAATTGCATTTAATTAACATACAAAAATAGATATAATTTTATTTTCCTTAAAAAGTATTCCATCATCTTGCTTTAACTAACTGCTTCTAACATTATTCTAACGTAATATTTACTTTTTGCTTTAGTCGTAAGGTAATTAAGTTTCAGCAGCTTCATTATGTCGTCGCAAGAAGTTTTAGCCCCATCCTAGTCCGGTATTGCATTTAGTCTTCTCAGTCCATATCGCGTTTAATTTGCAGCGTTTCAATGCGTGAGCCTTCAGGGAGCTTGCGGTTTTGCCTGCCTTTGCCTTTAGCCCCGTGCGGTTTTCAATTAGTACGGTTTTATTATAATATAATGTAACTTGCAAATTCAGTTTAAAGTAATTTAATTATTATAAATACATATATTATAGGAGAATCTGGTTATTTGATTTATTTATATACTTAACATTAAAATATGATAAGTGATTCTTTTGAAACTATTATTTAGTAGTGCACTGAGAACAAACATTACTATAAATATGTATTAACTTTGAAAAACAAACATATTTTAAATAAATATTTATTTGATTTTAATCATATTTTTTCGTTGAACTAAATCCAAAATTATTAAATCCAAAGTTGAAATGTATTTTATGCAAAGATTACATCAGTGATTCTAATAATAAACGTTAATTTATTGATCAATTAAACAACTTATGTAATAGTGTTAATACTACAGCCTCATTGAAATCTGATAATCGTTTACTTAATTTCTGTTGAAGGAATACACAAGCAATGTAGGCATGCTTTAAAGTTTAACAAGCCATTGTGAGACTAAATCGCGCAAAGCTTTGAGTAACTAGTACACAGCTTTATATATTGATTAGCTGTAGGGAGTAGTCGCTGTGTATTGTTCTTTAACACAATTACTGTCTAATAACGTTATTATGATTCAAACCCATTATAATACGTATTGACGTTGATGATGGAATTATGTTTACAATTCAATAGAGAATTGTAAAATTGATATCCGCATATTACATTATGGTATTGATTCCGCCAACAATATATCTGCATTATTTTTCCACTAATACGATTCGATTATTATATCAGAAACAACTAGCTTTAGTGCTGCGAATTCCCATTTCTAGCCTACTCAGTTTGCATGTTGCACCCGTGAATTTTGGCTTTGATGAAATTCAAGCGAGATGGATCGTGATACGGTACATCGAATAGGATTAAACTGGCTGCCAGTTGAAACAAGATGAACATTTTCCAGTTTTCTACTTTTTAATGTCAGACATTCCAGAATTGTTATTTTGATGAATATTTTGACAAACTATTTTGTGTTTCTCAAATTAGTGTGTCTTAGATATAACATATCGTAAAATATGATACTTCACTAATAATATTTTAGGACGTAGTAAGAATCACTTCAGTTATTTGAAAAATAATATTGTTTCGATTACCATTAAAGAATTTTAAAAAATAAGAAATACACTCTAAGCTCAAAAGTGCAAAATCTGGAAATAAAAGTTTAGAACCTACATTTTCATCTTTATAAAAGTTCAAAATGTAAGTTTTAATCCATAAAGTAATTTTTATTTACTGAAAATATCATGAAAATATATACTATGTTGAACAAAAAAATTTCTAAATGAAAATAAGAGTAGTATACTAAAATTGAGATAATTAGCTGTATTATAAATGTAAGTAAATATTTGTATGTAGTATTTATATTT
>JAPYZA010008969.1:0-12007 GCA_030522685.1 Eupelmus azureus | reverse complement strand
CGTAAAATTGAGTTTCACATTAAAGATAACACAACTAATCTAAATTATTATAACAGATTTATGACGATTAAATAAAATAAATAATTTTCTGCAAATCCTCACATAACAAGAAGCTTCAAAACATTTGAATAGCAATGTAAATGACCTCAAGCCTCAAAATTATTTACAAAGCTTATTCAGTACCATCGACAAGATAATCAGCGTGATCAAGCGATTTCAAATTGAAAAGAATTTTGATTGATACTTTCTTTCTGACGGCGCATCAAACGAGAGTAAAGAGTCGAAGACCCGAAACATCAATCGGCATAATAACGCGCAAGGTCAGACGACAGTCAGCTGGTATCAGTCAAATAAACTCTGGGTATCCAGACGAACGGTATCGTTTCTCATCAAATGAATGGCTCGACCGCAGCTTTCTATTCATACTTTTTCAATTGAGATTATGCGTATTGAAGTTTATGTATTTATGAACGGACCAGTTTGTATTCGACAGCATCCCGTTTGAACGGTTGTGTATTCCTAACAGTTGAACTCCTGCAATGATGCAATGGATTGTCCATTATCAGACAACGTTAAGCTTATTGTTGGTTGAACTAGTGTTTAATATTATACTTAATATTATCGTCACTCTTTTGCTGTTGGTTTTTAATTTTTCTATATGTTTGAATAAATAGTTATATAGCCAGTCGACATTACAATGGTATTTCAAGTTTAAATTTAACATTAAAACATTCTTATATTTTTATGACTAAAGAAAACATGCTAAACAGATACTACATAAAAAAATATATCCATTACTGGCAAATGAAAATGAGTTTTCACTTGAAAAAAAAGAAAGAAAAATGAAAAACGATATATTCCCAGAGGGTGGCTTTAATGAGCTTTGGGCTTTAAAACATAATATCCTTCCTCTCCTTTCACGCACGTCAAATGTAATAATCGCGATAGCGTCGCGTGGCAGGCGATTTTTTCGAATTATTCTCAACAAGCCGAGGGCCGGTGGGAGAAGTAGTAATAATGGCACGGCTACTGCCCGCCTCGGTCTGTTTGCATTCGATCGACGATATGCGTGCAGTTTCTTTTCGTCGCTGCTAGTTTTCGCGTTTTCTCTGCGTAACAACGCGCTCGTACATCCTGCATTGAATAATTGACAATCCATCATGAGCGGGCGGTTTGTGAAGCGTGAAACTACTCGGTCGATATAACGCGTTTATGAAGATAAAGAATCTCACTTTCAGTCGACTCCCGCCGTCGCTTATACACGTGGATATCTTTTTGCGAAGGGTTAGTAGGACCTACTTGGACAATAAATTTTTGTTTTTTATTCGCTGAATTGTAAAAGGATTTATTTATTGAGACAGTCTTTCCTGTTAGTACTTCTTTAAGGGTTCATTTAGTTTCTTGCAATAACTTCAGTTCAGATCAGTTGGAAAAGATCTTTTTGTATTTAAAAGTCAAATTTTTTTGCGCAGCAGGAGGAAAAGAACTTTTCCTCCTGCTATTCGAAAGAAAGTTAAAATTTTGTAAATTAAAATATTGAAAAATTTTTAAATTTTAAAAAATTTGAAAATTTTGAAAAATTTTGAAAAATTTGGAATATTTTTAGTTATCTTGTAATAGAATAAAATTTTTGGAGATTTAATATTATACACTGTAAAGCACACACAACTTCTCATTTTTTTCTGTGCACAAAAAAGGCCTATATACATAAAAAAATCACAGTGTATAATATCGGAGGAGATGTCTTTTTCAGACTCGGATGATGTTTTGAACCCAAGTGGAAGTCGAGGGCGTCCAAGGCAAACATCATCCTTGCTATAAAAATCCAATTTTCCTCCCTAGTTGCACAATATATTTTTCCACACTCCGTGCGGAAAGTTCTTTTTCCCGTACGCTCGGTAGAAAAGGCGTGCACCAAAACAAGCTTTCCGCACGTCGTGTCAAAAAATTTTGTACGATACACGAGCGATAAAGTGATTTTAACCTCGCGCAAACTTTCCAGACTCGCTTCGGTCGTGTGTAAATGTCCATACGAGGTTAAAATCACTTTACCGCACTTGGGTCGTAAATAACTATTTCCATGTATTTTCCTGCACGTTCAAGAGCTGTGCAGGAAAGAGAACACTTCCCACATGACAAATCGTACAGAACGAACTTCCCACACCTTGTATGAAAAAATAATGTATGTAACGCGTGCAGGAAGTAGGTGATCTCGCACGGATATTTTTATAAAACAAACTACATCCGTGCGGGAATCACCTACTTCCCGCACCAGTTACGTAATGTACTATTTCTCTTGATTTTTTTTGTAAATTATGTTAGCTTTGAAAATAGTACGTTTCGATACTAGTGCGAGAAAGGGATTTTAGCCGCGCGGCACGTTTGCGCCCGAGCGAGGCGAGGATGAAAAAACCCTGCGAAGTTGAAATCACCTTCTCACTCATGTGTCGGATCGTATTTTTTAATACTATGTGCACGAAGTTAGATTTAGTATACTATTTTTTGTTCGAGCGTACCCGAAATGGATTTTTAAGTCGAGAATCAATTTTCGCATACCGATTCGTATTGACAAGAACTGATTACAGAAACTAATTTAAGAAAGACTTATCGAGGATAGCTTAGGGGTATATGGTACGCATTTCTTAATCGTGTTTCTGCTATTCCAGAATATATCTCTATCAATAGGAGCCGTAAATATGTGTCGTATAAATATATTTTGATACAGTGGCTGTAAATTGCGTGAAAGCATTTTGATACGCGGACGAGAAAGTGATTGTAACCTTATCTGAACTTTTCACCGCTTCGCTCGGGCGAGAACATGTCACGAACTTGAAATAACTTTCTCGCGCTTGTATTTTGCAATAGTATGCATAAAATTAATTTTACGTACTGTTTTCCAGGTGTAACTCACTCGATAAATGCAGTTCCATACATTTGAAATTCAATTTTATCCTAATCTTCAGCAAACTATTTCGTTTATTGATGAAACAAATCACAGTATCGTAGACAGAAACGTTGTTATGACTTTTTAAATTGTCTTAGATTCTCACAAAATTCAAACTATCAATTTGTTTACAAATGTTCCACAAATTTTTTGACTGTTCGACATTTTAAAACACCCAACAGACCCGAACAAGTCCAAAAACTACGGTTCAGGTCATCGAGGGCTTACTCGCTCAACAGGTAGCGTCTCTCTCTTTCTCTCTCGCTCGGATTGGCGCGCTAACAGTCGACTCGGGGCTCGAACAGCGCGCCGAGCCACTCCATTATATTCATATCATGTAAATGTGCTCAAGCAGCCGGTGCGCGCGCTCTCGCCTCTATATATACGAAGCTCTCCGTCTATCCCTCCTCTCTCCGTGAGCCCCTCGGCCCAGACTCTAGAACCCGCTGCTTTCGGCCTTTCTTCATTTCACTCGATATCGCTTTCTTATTCTCATTATCACAGCTCTTTGCCCGGCACTTGTGCCTGAAAAGAGCCAGCTAATTTCTTCTCGCCTCTTGTCACTCCGCCAGGATCGAGCTCGCCCGCAAGACTGCAGCGTTTTAGCCGGGCCCTCCCGGCGTACTTTGCATTTATTTTAACGAGATAGTACAGCGAGTGGACGGCGGGGATGTCTCGCTGGCTCGATTCTCGGTTCAGCGGTCGGCATAATAAGTAGTCAAACCTCATCTCCGCCGGGGCCCAGCTTTTAATGTCTCCGAATCTTTTACTATTCACGTGCAAATGAGCCTTCCGTCCGCCCCTCTGCCCATCGAACATTCCATTATAACATCTTTATCCAGCTGATGGCCGCGCGCTACTCTGGGTTTTCGTGAATTTGAGGTTTGCCGCTGCTGCTGGGGTAGACTAACGACTGTTTTATTCAGCGGAGGGAGTCAAAAAACTTTGATGAATTCTGATATTGACGTTTTCATTAAATCAAAGTGCTTGCTTTTCCGCGCGCAATGCGCAGACAAGCGACTTTTCATCACGATAATTATAGAATTTTGGTAACTGGGGCTTTAATTTTCTTAACGACGTTTACCTTTTTAAACTAATGAATAGTTGCCTTTGCAAACAATTGGAACACTAAAGAAGTCACCTAATTTGCTGATTTAAAACTGATTTATAATCTCAATTCTTTTCTACTAATTTGTATTATTGCTATTATATCTTTTGTTTTATTTTGTCATTGTATTAAAATTTTCTCTTGAGCTTCAAGCAAGCAAGGTGTCTCCAATGCATAGTTCATGGAACAAAAAAACTTCATTATTAATCATTGATGTTGCTTAACACATGTATTTTTATTTTTTTTTCCTTTTTAATTTTAAGAATGTTCATACTGTCTACTCTTAGTTTTCCAAACGTTTTTAAGCTTTATTATATATTGAGTTATTCTTATTAAATATGTTATTATTATTAAAGAATTTATATCGTGTTTTAAGATTAAAGAACCCATAAATTTATAGAAAAAAGTTTGACTTTATTTAATTTTAAATAGATTGAAATACTTATAACTGCCTCATTACTTTTTTATTTTCAATAATTGAGTCATATTCTGTATCAAAACTTCTGATCTAAGTAATATAACATCAATAAACCGATTAATGCATGTAATACACTGTAACACACTGTTTAATCGAGCCAAAAGAAATTCTTTTCCTTTCAACAAAAGAAAAAACTACACCTCTCTTCCATCCAGAATCCCCGTGTAAATAATACAGCGAACTCTGCCGAGCAAACGCGCGACAAACTTAACCTCCAGAACGATCAAAAGAAACTTGCAGCCCGAGAGACAAAGAAAAAAAGCAGCCGGCATAAATAAGCCCCCGCAGCAGCAGCTGAAGAAACGTTGTTATTCTCCTTTTATCTCGCATCCTCGTCGCCGATGAAATTCTTCCCTCCCCCCTCGCACACTATCCCAGCGCGCTGCGTAATTACGGAATTGAAATACCGGCGAGCGCTGCACTTACTTCCTAATTAATCGGCGATCGATTCCGCAAGCGAGCCTCTCCGCGCAGCCGGAATCTTAACGAGAGCGCGGTTATTAAAAATCGATGGATTGCGGCGCGTCGCCGGCCGATATACATCGCCGGAGAGAGACAGATCCCGCGCGTAATTACCAGAAGCGCGTGACGCAACGCGCGATCCGAGGGCAATTATTTAGCTAGCGGGGGACACGGTGTGTATATGTGCGCTCTCTAAATAACTTGGCGCGAGCGATAATCGAGGGACGCTGCGCCGAGAGCCGTTTAACTCGCGGGCAAAAGTACCGGTTCTTCGCGGGCTTTTAAACCGATTCCGGACTTTTTTTAGTTGTGCTCGCTCGGTCTCGGTTTCTCGCGACTTCCGTTATCCCATTATTTTCTTTTATCCCTCTTGTGTGGGAATATTATGGGCTGCTGCGCGCGCTTCAAGTCGGCCGGTATGAAAGTTTTACCTGTAAGAGTTATGGAGCAAAATTGTATTTTATGGTCATAGCGGTGGCTGGGTTATGTGTGCTTAGTAATAGTCTTTCTGATTATGCTGCTAATAAAATTGAAATTGGTAATGCTTTGATAATACTTACGGTAACAGAGCTATAATTTTTTTTTGTCTGCAATCAATCTTGCAATGTTTGTAATAACTTTTTAAATTATCACAACTAAAATCAAATAATTTTTATAACTGTTTCTTATAACAATTTTTTATATCTACCCCTATTTCATTTCCTCGACTGTTTTTAAAAGTAAAGGAATTTTATTCCTCTTTTTAATTGCCCTCCACTAAACTGTGAAATAATTTTCAATTTTAAAATATAATGTGCAGTTGCATAGATATCCTGCTATGTTTTATGCTAAATTTGAATAGGGATTCACGCTGTTTCGACGGTCTAAACTGTTTAAATTTATGGCGAGTGTGCAAAGATAAAAGCGGTCTTCCACTAAACGCATTCACTTTGTACTGGTATTTACGTCAAATACATTACGACTAATCAGCGAAATGGTAGTTCAACGATCGTTGAGGCTGAATAGTAGTAAAATCACAGTAGGACATTCACCAAAGAGTGTTTAATTACTGGGATCGTAATGAATGGATGTTGACTTTATTTTATTTTAATCTATGCTTTTGAGGTATTTAGATGATTTTAAAATTCTATAAAATTTATTTTATTAATAAAAAAGTCGTACAACATCAAAAGCTCTTCTTGTTTTGTTAAAACGAAACTGTTCAATCAACATTAAAGAATGTATACATTTTGCAATCGCCAGCAACTCATAAGTAGCACATTTGCAAACGATCGCAAACTAGACTAACGAGCAAAACTCGCACCGGAAGGCCACCATTACATTACTGGAAAAATTATCCATCGAGCTCATTAAACAACGGATATCGAGGCTTCGCAGGTGAGCGGAAGCGCCGCCGCAAAAACAGTTGCCCAAGACTTTTTAGCCCCACATCGATCCCACATCCCACCTCCCGTCTAACGTTTACACGTGTACACAGCGTCTGTACACCGTATTGATTTTCGACTTCGGCGGACTACACGTTTGTTTTTTTTTCAAGCCCCGCGCGCGGCCAAACAAATCCGGCCGCTAAGGGATTTCAACGTTTTCGTCACGCTCGGATCGTCGCTATCCTCGCGCTAGCCCCGGCCGCAAATGACGGGACGATTTTCCGTTTGAAAAACGCGAGGCCAAGTGGATCGCTCTCGCGTGCGTACCAGCCGCGTCGTCCGCGCACGAGCCTCATCAATTATCTCCTCCGCCGGAGAATCGAAATGGCTTTAGCGAGGATCCGTTTCTTTTTTCTAATCAATTTTGTGGAGAGCTCGTATGTATATTGCATGTACCAGCTTTACGCTCAGAGGGCTGTTTCTTTCGTGTGAGCATAGTACATCGCTGGAAGCCGGCCAGGAAGACACTCGGCTGTTCCGTCGCTGCGAGAACGCGGAAAAGGTCCGAGTAGAGAGTAAAGCGGGGGAGTCGCGAATAAAAGGGGCCGGGGAGAGAGATGAGAAACGAGGAAGAAGTGAGTATACATGTGTGTGTGTGAGGTGTGGAGTTAGCGGGCTGCAGCGCGAGATTCGGGTCGTTAGGAGCTCGTAAAAAGGAGAAAAAAGGGAGCGAGCGGGGGGGATCTTTTTTTCGTAAGCTCAATTAGGCGGCGATGAACGCGCGATCATGGCTCGAAGCCCCGTTCGGATACTGCTTGGCCTGGCGCTGCTTTCTCTTCGGCCTTTAGCTCTCTTTCTCTCTCTTCGCCGCCCCCAATAAGCCGTGGGAGTTATATACGCTCGAATTATCGGGCATCTCGCTCGTATTTTCCCCCCCTTTCTGTGTCTCCCTTTAACGTTTTGCATTTTTCTCTTAAACTCGGCCGGATTCTCGCTTTTTTATCATCCGACAATGAGGGCAAAACCCTTATTTTAGTGTCGGCTGAAAAATCTGATACATTGGAATTTTAAACTTCGACATTTCCGAGATATTTCGAATACTCTGGAGTTGCGATTAAACGCGTTTAATAGGAATTTATGATTTTCCATTCACGGCAAATTCTTCTTTGTACTTTCGCATAATTTCCTTTTTATACTTAAAATTATTTAATTTTCTAGCGAAAATATAACGTATAAAAAGATTCTATTATTTTAAAATATGTATACTAGCTACCCTTTTTCGAGTTTATTTTAAGATAAAATATTTATTTTTAATGATAGCACTTGTAAACCAATAATATCTGGCAAATAAATTAATTTTCAAAAACATGTACTTGATAATATATATTTATCATTGCTTTGTTTTAATAATATTTACAATAAATATATTTGAATAATTCCAATGTTGCTCATTATATACACGTAAATGAATAGTATGTAATTACGTATTGAATAAAACGCATTTTTGAAATAATTGTATACATGATATAAAATACCATATTAATGCGAACGAATATTATTTTAAAAAAAGTGATAATTTTCATACGATTTTCATGAAACAAATTGTAAACTTTAAAATTCAAATTTACTAAAAACAAATATTTATTGAAAATATTTATTTTTATAATCCTCATATTAACTCTAAGGATACCAAGTGCCAATAAAATTGGTAACGATATTTTTTGCTGGTATCACAAGTGCTCTCCAACTATTTATCATATTGAAAAACACATAGACGTAGAGCGCTCCGTATAAAAAAAAACGACTAGTACTTGTATTGACGAGTGTACCTTTTTGTTTTGAGACCTAGATGAATAGAATCCCTCTCTCTCCCTTACTCTATTTTTCTCGATCTCCGTAGCACAAAGTCATTGAGGATGCTGCCCTTGTTTTAACAACACACGGCGGCATGCTCGATTTACAAGCTGGCCATTCGCACGTTTTGCGATTCAATGGGCAAATAAAACTGGCCGTGCGCAGCCGCGCGTACCTAGAGAAAGAACCGAAAATTTTGTGAGGACTGGAGAGAGAGAGCGATTTTTTTCTGCTTTTCTGCTTTTTTTTTATTGTGCTCCCAAAGAACCAAAGCGCGGCCGCGCCAGTTGAATGCACTCGCGCGCGAGCCGAGTATATATGCTGCATATCAGATGCCGCGTGCGACCGATAGAAAAGCAGGGGTAGTGCGATTTTTTTTAATTTCTCGAATAGCAGCACTATTGGCCCGATCTGCGTCTGGCATGAGCAATTGACGAGCTCGGGGAGCGCATGGGATTTGACCGATTTAAAGGAATGCGCAGTGTGCATTTTAAATTTCATTTTTTTTTCTCTCTGACAAATGCGTGTACGCCGAGAGAGTGCGCTGGGCCGTCATGACGAAAATTCGTTGTCGGGGTTATTCAACTAGATCAAACACAAATACTAGTTGAAAGGAAAATCATTATGCTTTCTGTACTCGCGACTAGGGAAAAAAAAAAATTCAGGAAAATTTATTTTATTTTACTGTAACAATAATAATATTAGAATATTAGTAATTTATTGCGAGTATCAATACAGTAATTTGAAAATGCAAGCTTTCATTTGCTTTTTGCAGAATTAGAATATTTTTCTTCCTTTAAAAGTTATAACAGTTTAGTTATGGATCAAAAAATACACAAAGATGTACAAAATTTTGTAAAAATTAGAGCTACAGTTTCGGTATATTTTTGTTGCTTAACTTTGAACGGTTGTAACTTTTGAAGAATAAATAGAATACTTTAATTCTGCAAGAATCAAATGAAAGCTCGTTTCATTTAGTTTAATTGAATGTTACATAATTTACAGAAGGTCTATTCAGTAATGCGAACACTTGCTATTTTTACTATATGTAGATATATAGAAAAGCACGTAAAATCAAACGTTAATTTTATTTAGGCTAACTTTAACCTTAAAGTATTGATTCACTAAATACACACCTAGATGCATACAAGGTTTTTCTAGATTAAGGGGGAAAAGTTTGAAAAATAATGTATATTTCAGTATTTCTTTAAAATATAGCTAAAAATCGTCAATTAGTTGAATTTTTAAAGCATTCTAGGGATCCCGGTAGAAATTTCACCAATAAAATTGGCCAAGTGTCTAAAACTAGGCTAGTGGATATATCTAATTCTTCACAGTTAGCCATCTGCTGGCCAAAAAATGGGGAACGTTTCTACCAGGGGATCAATTAACTAATATTCATTATGAATATTAAATAATATATAATGGGGTCTACTATTAATATTCAGATATTCTCCATATTTTAGCACCTAAATATATCTGAAAATCTGGACAAAATTCATGATAGTATTAGTATTTTAGCAGTATTTATTATTTATTTGAATTGTTCAACGAAATTTCAAGTGTATTTATGTATGCATTTCATATTTATGTGTTTTCGATTCACTAGAAATCTTTAATAATTCTATTTTACCAAACAATAGAGAAACAATATAATTAACTAATGAAATTTATAAAATATTTTTAAAATATTTTTAAAAGAGATTGTGACTGGATTCACCTATAAATATCTTTGGAGTTTCATTATAAATTTACAAACCGAAGAACTTTCAAAAGATTAATAATGAAATTATTCTGATAACTTGAACTATTTATTTTATTAAACTGTTTCGCGAATTTCATAAAATAGAAAGATTCATTTTTATTTGTAGATATTGTTTTGATGTGAAAAATATTTTGGTGTCGTAAGTAATAATGATATTTTCAGTTAAGACAGCATAACTGAGAAGGACAACAAAATATATAATTACAAGAACAGATATCATTTATTAGTCTTAAAGTATAATGGCATATAGTTTATAATTAGAACTGTTGTAACTTTTTCCAGGATTACCATCTCTATGATGAAATCGTATATAGTTTGTACATACACACACTTATTTCGTTATTTCTTGCTTTAACTAGATACTTATGCTTGAAAAGCATAGGCAGGATCGGAACCTGCTCGTTAGAAACTTTTACAACATTTTCTCGACGCTCTCTTTTTAAGTTTAATTAATACGAAATATTTCGTATTTTATCACCAAGAATTACAAGAATTTCTCGCACACAATCGATTATTCGCAGCATTAATTAAACGTATTTTAAAATTTTGCACTGCACAACATCCAACAATCACTGACATACTTATCGATAAAACTTTTCCAGCGCACAATCGGGCCCCCCGAAACATAAATAAATTCACCCGCGTATTTACAATGGAAGTTCCAAACGGTAGGAACAATTAATATCTACGTTAATTGAGAACAGACTCGGCGCCGAGCTCCGCTCCACAGCTCCCCGGTATATACCTCAGCAGACGCTTATGCTCGCACACACACACCCACGCATAGCGCACGTAGCTACACATAATGCAGGAGCCCTCGCGATTCAGCAAGCAGTGCCGAGCCCGCGCGCATATTGGCTGATTAAGCGTCTTTTGCGCATGAAATTTTATTCCCTCGGTTAATTTAACGGTAGGGGGGGCATTGAAAAGGGCCGCGCGGCATCCTTCCTTTTTCTCGCTTTATTTTTCCATCCGCAGAGCGAGCCGGCGCTGCCGCGCGAGCAAACGAATGTATTTCACTGGGGAACGCCGCAGAGCCGTGCGCGAGAGCCGAGTGGCTTTCAATGAGCGCGCGCTTCACCAACCTTGCAATTACCCTACCTTCGAGCTCTCTCTCTCGCGGCGTGTCGTTCGCGATCGTCATTATACGCGCGGTAAATACTTCCGGGATGCATAAATTTATTTTCCCTGGCTGCGACTCCGAGAGAGTCCGATACACGGCTGGTGAGCTGTGCACACGCACTGAAATGCGCGCGTTACGCGCGCCCTGGCTCCGCGTGAATGTCGTGCGCGAGCTACAGTCTCGGGGATGTGGCGTATCTCTGGTATAGCTGGGAGAGCTACAAAAGCGTCTGCGCGCAGAGCTTTTGCATTACGTGGATGAGCGCGCGTCTTTCAATTGGAAAATCATGTGTCGGCGCGGGCTAAATTTTCTTCCTTTTGCCGGCTTATTATTTTTCGGATACTTTTCACGTGGGTTTTTTAAGCGCGCGGTGGGATCGATTTTTGCTTGCTGCCGGCTTTTTTTTAAAGTAGTGAAGTGAAAGGCTGCTTTTTTTTAAAGTAGTGAAGTGAAAGGCTGGGAAGTATGATTTTTTTATTACACGGGTTATGTGGTGCGCTTTTTGAAAATTGCTGTTTTTCATTTAATATAGAAAGTTTTTATAAATTAAGTTGGATTTGAAATACTTGTTAGTAATGTAACATTGACAGGCAAAAACGATGTTAGAAATTGACAGGCCTGTGTTTTATTGTTCACCAATTATATATCAACTTGAAAAAGTTTACAACATTCCAAAATTCACAAATTGCTATATGTATAAGTACTTCACAGTTAGTACTATAGTTCTTAGTTAGCTGTTACTTTCGACATAAACAATCAACTAAAAAACCAAAAAACCACTCAACACATAAAATTATCATTTAGCTTCCACTCTCCGCCACAAACTTACAATTATTCCAAGCAGTGTAATAATCTGGCGAAAAATCCCGTGCGCTCAGTGCAAGCGCACGCCGCTTATACAACCGG
>JAPYZA010008967.1:0-12866 GCA_030522685.1 Eupelmus azureus | reverse complement strand
CTTACGCTTCAAAATACCACACGACCATCCGCTCGCCTAAGCACCTCCGAATTCCCTCGCACAATAACAAAACCGCATCACACTTAAAACGGCGCCGCGCAGTTTTCACTCGCGCTTAAAACGGCGCGCGCTTTAAAATTACAATAGCGCCCCAAAAACGAGGCCCGCGCGGAATTTCGGCTAATGCGCCCGATTAATCTCGCGTTATGCGAAAAAGCAGACACGCGATCTTGTATTGTTAAGGCTCGAGCCTTAATAATGCATAAACCGCGTTTATATGCATGTCGACTCGCGCTAGCTGAGGACACTCAACTGGCTGCTATGTTGCGTGTTTAGCGAGCGTAGGTTGCTGGCCGCTACTCTATCGCTTTGTGTGCTCTTTCTCTCTGCACCCCCGCGTTTACTGCCTACTCTTCTCGAAGGAGACGGAGAATTTTCTCTTTTTGTCTGTCTTGAAGTGCTGCGGTGAGATTCTTAGGAGTATGGCGTTGAGGAAGGTGAATTATTGTCGAAGGTATGTTTTCAGAGTTGGTGTGCGAAGTGTGTTGTGGAATGCGTTGATTAGAGGGAGTCTTGAGCCTGGGAAGCTGTAATTTCGTTTGTGGGTTTGTGTTATTGTTGATTGGTAATATTGTTTATACTGTTTTCTTGTTAGATTATTAATTTAATATTTTACATAGTATTGATAAACGTAGTTTCTTAATATATTGAAATAAAGTAAGACACACAGTGATATTTAACTTTTAAATTTTGTACATTCCTTTATTACAAAATTCAATTTTCTTTACTGTGTTCTAACGTTGTAAAACGAGACTATGTCAAATTTTAAATAAAACGAGTAAGAAAAGTTAAATCATGTTCTTTAGGAAGGAGGTTACTATAAATGGAAACATTTCGTGGAATAAAAGTACAGCATAATTATATTATAACTTTGTGAATGTTTTATCAAATCGTCGTAATTAAATAATAATTTTCAAATCGTATCTCCATTGTATTTAAAAAATTCATAATTTTATCAAATTCCAATGCTCGCGTTTAAATTTAAGTATAACATAAAATATCTGATATTTACGTATAATCGAATTATTTTCATGAAATTAGTGAACAATCTAAAAAAGATTTTTGGAGACATCGACAGATGTAATCAGCTCCAATTTTTTTTATAAAAAGAATAGCGGAAAAGTTAATCACCCCAACTTCAAAAAATTAAATTAAACTCCTATTCAAATCCCCATTAACCGTCCTTAATTCAACATAAAAATCCCACCATGCCGCGCAAAGCTTTAACTCCTCTCTAAAAGTCATCAGATCGCCAGCAGATTAGAGGCGCAGACGCTAATCGCTCGCTAAACACGTTTTCCTCCCAATGTTTGCGCACTGCTTTCGCCTTTGCTTCTGCATACTTTAATCCTCGTTTTCTTTTATTTTTTCCCCTCTCCGTCTTGTTCACACGCGCGGGCTTCAGGTAGTTAATATTAAGCGGCGCTTTTAACGTCGTTTCGAGCGCACGAGGTAGCTTCCTTTAATGCTTGCTTTACGAGGCCGTAAAACTTTATTATAATTAACGCGTGTACTCTCGAGCGCAGATGGATAAAAAAGAAAAGGGGGAAAAGAGAAGAGCGACTTTTTCTCGACGACGTCGTTACGGCTGCATTGTAATCTGGGACTCGCACATTGTTTGGAGAGGCTGGGATGGAATGCTGGGATAATGTTGGGAGATTGGAGGTGATGGATAGATAATTACACGCAAATGTTTTCGGTTGTTTTAGTTTTTTTCAAGTTTCGTAGTTTAGTTTGATGTTAAGGGATAAATCGGGTCTTTTGGGATTGATTATTATGCTTAGCGAGTTAGAATTTTCATGAGATTCAAAGTAGAATGCATATTTTGTAGATGTGCGACTTTTTTTTAAATTTATAAGACGGTGGATATTATTTTAAATCATGTAAATGGGTTAATAGGCACATGCATTTTTGAATAATTTTATAATGCAATTTGTATAGTAAGTTATTACTTTGAACAATAATGTATTTTACTTTAAGTGCTATTATATGTAACCACAAAATTTTAAAAATGTACATTTTATTCATTAATTTGCTTAACAGTAAAATTGTGTAAAGTTTAATTTAATTTATTTTAGCAAAAAATGTATGTTTTACCGACATTTTTAACTAATGAAATAATTGCATTATGTATAACATAATTATTCATTTATATTTTCCTTTAAAATTTTATTCATTATATTACACTAAAAGTACACAAATGTTTTCAAAGAAACTTCAAATTAATAATTTACCTTGTCAATGAATATAAATATTGATCGAATTAATATAAATATTATCCAGTATCATCATTTTTAATTATTATTATCTCTACATTAAAAAAAATTTTTGTAATGTTTACTATGAAAGAAAAGTAATACTTACATTAAAAGCAATAAAATACAAAAGTAAATTCAAACTTTTATTAAAGAAAGTAAATAAACCTCTAAAAAATATGTTTATTCTGTCATTTATTTAATAAGAATATTCTAGTAGCAACGCAATTAAAGCGTTCTTCGGAATAAGGATGTGTATCCCATTTAATTTACACTGTTTATATGCCCTTCTTCATTGTGCATTTCATTAGAATTCTATTTTAAATTACAAGAGTTTTTCTTACTTGAACTTCTTGTTAAAAAGAAAGATAACTAAATATTCAAACCGTATAATTTATTAACACATCCCTACGGTGCATCATGAAAAAGCTAATGCTCTTATCAATCAATACAACCGCATTCAATAATTGACTTATTCAAGGCCTCTTTTCTCAATAAGCTCATTACCGCAAATAATCGCACCTGTTTACCAGCACACACATCTGCGAGTCGGAAAATCTCGGACTCGGCCCTCCGACTCCCGCGAGGAAAATCAATTCTCGAGTGTCGAGGAAAGATTAAATTCCGCACGCTGCAGTCTAGAAATGCGAACGTACCTATATAACGACGATTCCCAAGTCGCCGATTTGCCGTAACTGCCATCTGTTTGCATTACCCTTGTCGTTTTGGTTTCGATTTATTAATTTTTGAATTATGATTGAAGTTATGAGAGCGCAGCTCATTTTTTAACGATATAGCGAAAATGAGAAAGTCAAGTGTAAGTATTCCGTTTATGCAAAGTTTGGTGTCAGTAAGAGGGTTGGAATAAAAAAAATTTGTTGATATTCGGAAGTTAGTGGATTATAATATTCAAATGATGTTTAATATTGTTAATAATATTTAATTTATTAATAATTAAAGCTACACAGTAATAATAATTACTATAATAAGTCTAAATAATTCTCGCTGAACGTAGTCTTAATAGTCAAGAAATACCACCCACACTCACCTCTCCATACCATCTCAACCTTCAAAACATCAATAAAAGCAAATTTTCCTCCAAGCTCGTTACCCAGCCGGCACGCACGAAAACATCAATTACCGAATAAAAACAGCGATCCTCTCGCCGTCGGCGTAATTTACTCAGCAGGCACACAGAAACACCGCGCGACACAGATTCCCCTTTCCTTCCACGGCGCCGCTGCTGTCGGAGGTTAAAATAACGCGAAGACGTCGCCTCGGGCATTTATCGATGCTCCCGATCGTTGCGAGACAAAACAGAAGCCCGCACCCGCGTCAGCTCGAACGCCAGCGTATATAATTGACGCGCGGGGGCGGCTGACTTTTCCGATCTGCCGAGATGAAAAATCGCCCTCTCGAGATATAGGACGCGAAATTTGCATGCTAATCAACGAGCCGTGCGCGTGTATTTTGCGAATAACGGCCTTTGAATTTTACGGCCACTCCGTCAGCGACGCGCGCGTGGCTTTAGTGCCGTCGTAAATACGGCAAAAGTGATTTTCATTTCTGGTTAATTTCGCAGGAATTTCTAGTTTCGGAGGTAGCGGCATCTTCGGGCCGCCGGCACTATTAAACAAACTTTAATAACTGTTAATAATAGAAGAGGAGGCCTCGATGTCGGTTCGATGTAAGCTGTATCAAATAAAGTTTGGAGAGCAGCACGGATCCGGTTAGTGAGGGATGTGCGGAACTAGAGGTATTTTTTAACGATTTTATCTGCTACGATATTCTCTACATATACAATTCGGAATAAACGAAGCGCATAAAGCCTCTGCTTTTGTTTTTTTATTCTAATGTAAACAAACGAATACGCAGATATATGTTTTTTTTTCTTCCCAGCGAGCGAACTCTAACCTAGAAAATATTCGTACCCACTGCGGTTTTGGCCAAATAAACTCATTGACCCCGTAGTGTTAGAATGCAAAACCGTTACGAAAACGAAAAAGCAGTCTGGGCGACGGTGCGCTTGAAAAATAAAAGTGGCAGCTGGACGTCGAGCTACGGCAGAAAGAAAAGTCGGAGAATTAGGCAAAAGGAGCAACGCTGACGAAATAAATCGGTTAGAGGGCGCTGCAGTCTAAGGCGAGGCGACCGCGAAGGTTGGTACAGCGGCGAGCGGCAATTATGCTAAAGTTAATTACGCAATTACGGATTCGCGGTCGCGCGGAAAAGCCTTTTTTTCTCGCTCGGCTCTCTCGTGGTATTTTTTTAGTTTTGTTTTTTATCGACTAGTTGAAAAATTCTACGTATAAGCGAGGTTTTTGCCTTTTTTTGTAGGTACGGTGGCTTGTTGTAGTTAAGTATGGATTATGAGATTAATTAATTAATGTCCTAAAATGTTGAATCAAGAAGTGATGTATCGATTATTTGTAACATTATCAAACAGCGCTTTTATTAAATATTTATACTTTGACACTGATAATAAAATAAGCTAATGAGCTTCAAAAAACAAAAACTATTTAAAAACTGAGATGGAGATAATTCAAAAACAGTTTCAAAGTAGAGCTATCAAAATTTGTTGAATCATTTTGAGACGCTATTGGATAAAAATTGTAATTAAATAAACATTTTCAAAACTTATAATCCATATACGGTAGTTCGATCGGTTTCGATCCGAGAAGGTAAGTAAATAATACATCAGTATAAAAAAAAAAAATTAGTGTCGCTAAAATTGTAACAATCAGAATCATTTATCCTGTCGATTAGATTACAATAACTTCTTTTATTCATTTGCAGCTCTTCAATAGATCGAAAAAATGATAAATCCGCCAAATTACTTTAGACATAAGCGAATCAACTTGATTTCAATCGAAAGAGAGACAAGAATAACTTCAAACCCTGTGCAATCTAAAAAGAGCATGAACTCAATTAACCCTTACTCCCTATCATTCCACAAATATTACTATAATATCAACTTAGTCACGAGCGATCCTGTCCGCAATTTATTTTTCCAGACTTTTCCAGGCGCAGCTCTGCATTGTCCTCTCGTCGCGCAGCAGAATTCATACGCGCTCCTCGGCGCGTGCCTCAACTGCGCTATTGGCGAGATAGTCGCGGGGATTGCGATCCGGATGAGCGCTGCGTCGCGCCCGTACGTGGCGGAAATAATTATGTACACGGCGGAGCGGCCTTTTTCCGCTTTCGTTCGTTATATCGATAAACGTTGATTCTCATATTTATATGTGCGATGCGACCTTATTTCTGGTATAGAGAAATATTGGAAGAGTCGCGGCTGGACTGTGATCTGGTTGTTCGTGTGATTTCTTTGATGATGGAAGTTGAGGCTTGGAATTTTGATGCGAGATTAGAATTTTAAGTTGTTATATTTCGAATGGCTAGAGTAATGTAGTTTGCTTTATATTGTTGAATTATGTTTTATTGATACTCATGAGCAGAGGGAATAAATACTATGTTGAGTTACTTTAGTTGAGTTGTTTAGGTGATGAATAAAATAAGATTGCCGATATAAAAAAACAGCCAATTTATTTGCTCGTATTACTTGAAATTTATTACTTATCACAATTATTATATTTTAATACATAATGAAATATAATAATTTGTAATAAATATCTTTTACAAAAAATAAATTCTAGTATCTCTTTTTACTTCATCAAGAATATTTTTCCGATAAAATACAATCAACTATTTTTATTTTAAATAAAGTTAAATTGAATATTCGAGTATTTCAATTAACAGAAATAATTAACATAGTTTGAGTATTATCATGTATTCAGTACGTGACCTGTCTTTGATGAGAAATCATATAAAATGATGTCAGCTGATTTGTCATATAAATATTTATTATTACTGCAGTAGATAAAATTTTACTAATATGGACAGATATAAACTTTTTATTGCACAAATAAAAATGCTTCTATTTATAATCTCCTTTACTAGTTGAATATATTATTTCTTTGATCGGAATATTAAGTTACATACGCTATTCATCAATTTTATCTCTAGCAAAGGAATGCATACTAATTCTATTATTTTACAATCAACCATATTGGAACATAATCACTTAAATCAAATTAACTCTCGCAAATGACAGTCGCAACTTCCATCTAAAGAAAATCAATTCTCATTTCTCTCACCTCTAAAACAAAAACATCTCCCAATCTTCAATTTCCCCGTAAACTCCTAAAATCCCACTTGCACAAAGATAAAAAGCAAAGAAAAAATCACTCAGTTACCAGCTCACAGAAAACGTTATCCTAGCACTACAAAATGCAGCCCGGACACTGCTGCGTAATCGTCGTCGCCTTGTTTATTTTAATCCCCGTAAAGCAAGCCTGTCTCCACCCTAATCTCTCCGTCCCTCTCCGCTCCACAAACCGTCTTTCCCTTGAATCTCTATTTTTTCTTACCCCTCCCCTCTTACTCCTAATTTATTTACGCAACGCGAGCGATATACAGCCGAGCATTTAAGGAACTCCGGCGTTTCCTTTTATTTCTCCAGCGTCTCCCCCTTAGCGCAGTACATGACCAAATGGATTTTACTCCGTTTTTACGTCTCGCTCCGACGAGACGAGCCGGCCTTTGAAACATTCAGAGAGCAGCGGGGCCTGTACGTTTCCGGCGGGTTTACCTTTACGGAAAATTGATTTCTTCGCGGACTTTCTTATAAGCGCTTTCGCAGAGCGCTGGAGAGTTTAAGGGGCTGCAGTTTGAGCGGGGGATGTGTGTGCTGGGTTCGGAGAAAAGTGTAGCGCACGCCTGTTGTTGGCGATTTGAATTTTAAATTTCTGGAAGTGTGTAATGGCTGGGTGTTTTATCAGTTTTTTACTCGTGTGAGAAGTTTGTTTGGTTTGGGATGTTTCTTACGTGTTTCGCGCGGACTGTGAATGCAGCCGGTATTATGCCTTTATTTATGTATGTTTTTTTGCATAATTATTGCGAGAGTTACTTTGGGAAGTTTATTCAATTTCCTTTTAGTTTAAAGTATTAAGTCCATTAAAAGCATTTAAAAAACTTCTGAAAATTTGCTTCGAAATAGATATTATTCATTATGTCTACGTTACTTAACCCACATTTAATAGTGTAAGAAATTTCATATATTATCTACAATAATAAGTGACGTAAAGCTATTTTGAAGCCATTAAGTATTTATTATACTTATAACGATTATTTAACGTTATAAAATTCTTAAATAAATAAAGTAAGTAAATTATTCAAATTCATAAAACAATCTAATTGTTATGACGTACGATCTATTTTCATCGCTCTAAATTTGAAAGTATTATATTTATACACTTAAGAGTATCATTCCCATTCCAATATATTTACACATTTTAAAATACGTACATTTTAAAGAGCGCAAATATAGCGACCAAGTACTTAAATAGTCTCCGTATCCTAAAACAGCAATTCTTACAAACTTACAGATTAGTCGTGATTCCAGACTCAAAGAGCAACTATACATAATTCACCAAAACTATCTATATCTAACCAACCATAACCCTCCCACAGCAAAGGAAGACTCCTGCATCATCAAACCCATCCATCATTAACATTCATTAAAGAAAACAAAATTACATCCCCGGCAGCCCTACCCCAGTGAATATTGCATACTGCACTCAAAAATGTAGGCGCACGCGCACGCATCACCGAAAAAGCTCCCGAGACAAGCCGCCTCTATCCAGCTCCGCTCGCACCTCGTCCATTATGCAGCCGGAGCGTTAAAGGGCGCATTCCACCCCCGCACGCTCGTCTCATCAATAAATTCAATATAAATAAAAGCCGCGTCCTGCGACCCCTGCGGCCATTATTTTTTCATGTCGCGGCGATACGGATTGTTTTCCTCGAGGGGGGTGTATGTGGGGGTACCTTCAGCGGCCGTTTCTACATTTCCCTTTAGGTATCGGCATCTTGGGCACTGTGAATGTTTTAAGGGAGTGAGAGTCAATGGCGGAAGTGTTGGGGGTGATGCTGAAGCTTTGGATTTTCAATTTTCCTTTTTTTTATGGTTTAGGTGGAAGCGGGTTCTCATGCAGATTTATGTGGTGACCTTAAGGGGTCGAAATTAATTTTGAGTCCTTAAAGAAGGTTTGAGGCGAGATGAATTTTTTAAGTATGGATGCGTAAGCAAGTAGCTTCTGTGAGGAATGGAAGAGCAGCTGTATCTGCAGGGTGAAAGTCCCCTAAGAATTAGTTCGAGGTATTATTTATTACGGTAAGTGTTTTATGCAGTATTTGCGCACTGTTTGCCGAAAGGAGTTTCTGGGATATTTCGGTGTCGGTGAATTTTTAAAGGATGTTATACTTATATAATCACTTCGAGAAATATTTATTGTCTTTTATCATAAATTCATGATAATTTTTCCTTACAATATTCAGTCTTCAGTTTCTGTTCGTTACAATATTTAGATTTCAGTTTTCGGTCGCTACAATATTTAGTCAGCAGCTTCCGTATCACGGTACCAGTACGCTATGTATCATAGTTACATACACAGCAATAAATATTTGTAATGGTCACAACTTCATTACAAACAGATACCGTAAACTTACACTTTTCGAAAAATAATAAACTCGCTCTCACCCACCACACTACACCCGCTCACCTAAAAACAAGCAATTTTTTCAAATCCTTCCCCGAAAAGCGCATCGCCCCGAAAAGCTGCAGCCTGACAGCCGAGCCAAAACACGCGCACACACACACGTGCACGTCTCCGTAACAAAAAGCCCGCCGCCGCCTCGCAGCCCCGGCGAGATTCCACTTGTCTCGGGCGCGCGTGGCAGCCGCACTAAAATAAATCTCGCCCCCTTCTCTCGCTGCATCTGTCGCGCTTGGCGCTGCCGGCTCTCTCTCGACTTCCTCGCTGCATGTTTTATATCCGGGCAATCGATGTTTTTGCATAATTCAGGCTCGCGCGTGTGTAGAGCTTGGCCCTTTCGCGCGCCGTTTTCTTTTCGCTCTCTCGCGGGCTTTTGTCGTCGGGGGAACGTGCGAGCGGGACTTTGATCGATCGGATTTATGAGGGAGATATGTATGGGAGAGATGAGAGATTACGGGAGGGTTTGTGAGATGGTTGTTGAGTGCGGGGCTTTGGTTGAGCGTTTTGGGCTTTGATTTGGTTTGGGGGATATTTGGGTTTGATTGGGTTGGATTTATTTGGTTTTAATATACGGGAATAATAGATAGGTTAGAGTATATTGGTGTTATTATACGGTGCAGTTTCGTTTTGAAATTTGACTTTTATGGTATATAGGCAACAACGCACTGAATCTTCTATATACTCTACCTCGATAACACAAATACCCCTAATTCCTTCTCAGCGATCTCCGAAATTTCGCAAAGCAAAAAAAAGAAAAAAAAAATAACCATGTTCCGTTAGCAAGCTCGCAGCACGGCGACGTTAAATTTTTCATCCCGCAATTTAAGGCAGAGAGAGCAGTAACGCGTATAAATATATAAATAGCCTCTATCTCTTTCTCGAAGCTGCTGCTCTCCCGTACAGTACCTATACCTATATTACACTTCGTTCCCGTGCCCGCCGCGTCGTTGATGCTGCCGCTGCTCTCTTTTACGTGCCCGTTTGTTTCTTTGCTCTCTCCCCCCTTGCCCTTTTTCACCCCACCTCCTTTCTTTTTTTTCCTCTCTCTTTTTCGTCCGTTTGCTTATTCTCGGTCCGCCTTTTTTTCTCCTCCTCTTAAACGGCTTCGCGGCACTGTTTATATATTTACCCGGAGCTCGCAATCAAGTCTTTGCTTTTGGATGCGGGGGCGTAGGCGTATCAGAGATGCAAAACGGTATTGTTTTAGGTACCGCTGCGAGGAAGAGACGCCGGGGTGGAATGATGAAATCTTATATATTCCGACTGCCGTGAGGCGCGCGTGTAAACTGTATTAAGTTTTTCATTTGGGATTTTATTCTTTTGGCGGCGAGTTGCTTTTTTTCGGAGTCGGGTTTTAAAGCGAGTCGTCGACGGGGGTTTTTGTAAGGGCGACGGATCGTTGCGCGGGTTTAATTTTTTTTCTGGGATTATAAGGTTAAATTGTTAGAGATTGAGGAAAATTCTGGTTGTTGCTGTCGAAATGAGCATTGACAAAATTCATTATGATTTATGATATGTATTTATGTGTGATTTTGGAGGTAAATAGATTTATGAGAGTTATTTTATGCAATATAGAATAGGGATTTTATGCAATCATAAATTTATGCTGGGAAAAATTTTTGTATTAAATTTCAATAAAATCTACGTATGGATGTAAAATTTATGTCATACTTCTTATGATCGTTGTGTGGTTATTACATACGGTAGAGGTGCGCATAATGCATTAGGTTTATATAAGTATAATATGATGTTAAATATTCTCTAGTTTTATGAAATACATTATATACGTCATTGATATATGACCCTAGTAGACATTTAATTATTTAAGTCTAATCATAATAATTTAGTTCGGTTATAAGTATAACTAGGGTCTAACTAACAGTAATTGTATTAATTCTAACTTAATTTAGAAGTGTTTCATTTTATATTTAGGTAAATTTATGTCAAAATAATTAAAAGTATCATTACAATTATTTCTTTTCCCAACGAAAAACTAAACCCAAACCAGCAACAAAAAATTCTAGTATCCTCAATCTCCCGATCCGAAAAACTACCATTCCCTCGCCGTACATATCATGGCGAAATAAAACATTTTACTATCCTCACCAACAATCCACCCCCCTATAAAACATCTCGTCAGTGATGCAAAACGCGGGAGCCATTAAAGACCCATACAACAAAATATCCCGGAATTGTCCTCGCAAAACAAACCCTTCATTATCTAGTAATCTAAGCAAGACCGATCGCCCCTATAAATCGAGCTCCCCGATGGCCCCGGACCGCGTATAAAAGTCTACTTTGCCGCTCGGCGGCTCGGTAATATAAACCAAAGAGAGAGAGAGAGAGAGAGAGAGATTGAAATCCGAGCTCGAGAAACGGCCTCTTTATTACGCGGACTCGCCGGATCTCCGCGGGGATTTCCGTAGCTGACCCAGGCGCAAGCTCCGAGGCTCGGATTTCTCTCTGCGCCGGGGGAGCTGGAGAAAAGGCAAGCGCGTGTTTTTGTTTGATGAGAGGAAGATTCGCGATTTTTTTTTGGGAGCTGAATAGATAGGCCGGCTGCGGAATTTGTCATGAGTGCAGGCGCGAGCGCGTGTGTGGGATATGGGTCTTTATTGTGAAGAAAGAGTGGATTGGAGCGCGGTGATCGAGACATGGGTGAGGTTGGGTGAAGAGAGGTGAGTCGTTACTGACGTGGCGATGGATGAGTGGCGTTGGGGTATAGAATTAATGCGCGTTAGTGGAGGGTTTTGTAAGTGAAGAGAGATGGTTTGGATGTAAGGAATGGAGGAAAATGAATTATTAAATGAAAATTAAGAAAAGGATTGGTTTATAGTGCTTAGAGTAGTACAGAATTTGTAAACTTGATTTAAATTTGGATGAGAGTTTAATGTGTTATTATAACTGCGTAATGAATAAGCTCGGTATATAAAGAACAATTTGATACATTTTTTGTAAATTTTGTACACATCGGAATAAATGAACTAAAAATAAATACAGACCCGTAAAGTAATGTCTAAAATAAACACAGATTGCTACACGAGTACAGCTATCCCGTTAATTGTCGGCCTTGTTAAAATCACAAAAACAGAATAACAAACAAATAAACGCACTAGCTCGTCAATAAAAAGAACGAACTGCTGACAATAAAACACACATTTACTTTTCCAGTTTTGATAATCAGACTAGATAAAGCAAACTTTATAAATACTCATACACACGATAAACCCTGATCCCCCTCCCACTCCAACTACTCCCGGGGAAAATAAAACCGCCATAAAAACTACATCACATTTCCACGCACACCCAAAGCATTGTCTCTCTCTCTCTCTCTCCAGCAGAAAATCCAGGAGTCGCGCGTGTAATTTAACGCCTCTAACTCGCGTTCGTAATTTCCAATTCAATTTACGACTCCGCCCTTGGACGCGTCCCCCTTCGCCCCTAGTACAACCTCTAGATACGTTTTCCCGGATTCCGCGATGATTCAACCGCCTCCCGCGCGACCGCTTTAATATTGAATCTCGCGCGCGGGCGCATAAAAAATGCAGCGCCCGAATAGGGCTGGAATTAGGGTTCCGCGGCGAATTTTGGCGCCCGAGGTTGGGCGCCGAGATTAAAGGCGCTGGACGGCGCGCGCGCGTCTCTTTTGGCGACGCTTTCGTTTAGCTGATGAGTTGCTTAATTCGGCTCTGGGCTCGCTGCCGTTTACATGCCGAGATTTCAAATTTTCGGCGAAGGAAAGGGGATATTGAGTTATGGTTTATTCAGCAGGATTTGTGGATTTATTCATGGGGATAGTGAAATGGCGGTTGCAAGGTAAGTATTTACGGGGCGACGGCGAAGAAGCGAGTGGGAATTATTTAGTGCTTGCGCTTGATGAGCAGGTGCTTTTTTGAGGGTTTTAGTGTGCCCGGATTTTTATTAAGAGTTACGTTTT
>JAPYZA010008965.1:0-11536 GCA_030522685.1 Eupelmus azureus | reverse complement strand
AAAAAAAACACGCCGAGCTCATATTTTTTATGTCTCTCGGTCCCCGCTGATGTATTGAGTCTTCGATCCAGCTTTGGCCGTTGGCTCTCTTTTTTTTCGCTACCGGACGCGCGCTGGGCTTTTGCTTTTGCTGGCTTTGTTTTTTTTAGAGATTCGAAAGCACGATTTTTCGTCTGCTGTATTAATGAGGCTGTGTAGGTTACGTAAGTCTGACAATGCTCCGATTTATCATTTTTTAATCAAACCTGGAACAATATATTGTCGTTTTTTTTTAATCGTCAATGAATGGTATTTTATGTAACGTATACATTGTAGCTTTTCGGCTCGTTTTAATGTTGAGCGAACCAGTTCATGGCAATGCGAATGTGCAATACATTAATCAAGCGTCGATTTATTTCGGTTTGTCCGGGCGCACGTTTGCGACATTTATCAATTATTAAACGACACCGCATCGTTAATAGCATCGCGACAGCGATAAAAACGGGCCTTTATTTCAATTGTAAAAATCCAACGACACCTGTCATAAAAATGCCGTTGCAAAATTGTTGCTTTTAAAAATGGCCATAGTAAGGCTATATTTATATTGGACTTGTGCAGAACGACGAAGCTCGTACCCACAGCGACGTCCTCTTCCTTCTCCTCGGCCATTTCGCGGACTCCAGGTGGCGCAGGGCGTTGCAAAATATAATAACTCTCGTGGTTTTATGTGTTGTGGGTGGTTTGTATTTTATGCGAGCCGCCAGACAATAGTCCGAGACAATTCGAGTTCTTATTTCAGGGCGCTCTCGAACGACGGGGCCGCGGTTCGATCTTTACGACGAGCCCAAAATCACCGGCTGCAACACAATGATCTCAGTTCCAGAGAGAGAGTACCGGCTCGAACCGTAATATTTCAAATTTTACTTGCGATTCTAACATTTTGCAATAAAATGTTATGTGCTTAAAAAGTGTAATTTACAAATTTAATTAAGGAAACAAGCATCAGCTTTTTTGATGACTCTAATTATTTATTTTTTTTTATAACTATCAAAAAATATAAAACACATTCATCATTTCTACGACTTTAAAATTTAATTCTTAACGACACATGTTCAAATCGCCCAGACACACGCTACTTAAAATCACCGCGCCGGCGAACCAAAAAAGTAAGTCAACAGCAAAAAGAACTTATTATTCGCGTCCACGACTCGTCGTAATTTCACTTGGTGCCGCTTTATCTCTACAATAAAATACGGACATTATCTTCATACCGAAGCCCAAGAGTCAAGCCTTCCAGCACTCTTTCTCTCATTATCTGATCCTACCAGCGTCTCTGCCTTCACGTGCGGCTTCGATACGCGCGGCCAACGACGACGCCTCGAACCCAAAAAGCAGCCGGCAACAAAAAGTCAAAAAAAGGCTCTCACAAAAAAGAAAACGCAAGATAAAGCCCTCCTATAAAAGAAGCCGATACATTTTTACGCATACCCATACCTCGGCAGCCTCTTAACGCCGGCTATCAGGGCCAGCGCAGCAGCAGCGCCGGGGCAATATCGATGGCCGCGATCGCGATATTATACCCGCAACGCTGTTGTTCGCGCGCGAAAGCCGATTTCGCGCGCTTTCGACTCTCCCGCGAATGATAGGTGCGATAAGTGCAATTATTTACGGACGATTAAGAGCACGTACGTATACCAGCGCGCCGGCTCCGAGATTATCAGTTCGTTCCCCGGCGATGATCACCTGTGCCGAAAAACCGGCGGCGCACGCCTCTCGACCTTTCGCACATGCCGTAAGCCTTTCATTAAAAAAAAGCCTGCGTCAATGGCGCGCGCGAGGCTTGTGGCTTGTTTCAGCGTGGGGCGTATGTAGGTATGCGGTGTCGGGTCGGTTGATCCGCCGTGTTTTCGAATGGTAATTTCGCTGAGAGGAGGGATTGCGAGGAAGGTGAGCGATAACTTTTTCGATGCTACTATTTCGGGGAGAAAGTTTTTAATTTACTTTGCTCGATTTTTCTTTGCATTTTTTTGCGGATCGCCGAAAGTTAGGTTCGAGGGGCTGACTGAAATTAATGTGGTCGCGGCTCGTGTGGATGATATAGTTTTTATGAATATTAATTCTGGGATGTTGAGGAAAAAGTAGCGAATTTTTGGGTCAATATTAAAATTAATCTTCATTTATCGTATATGCATGTAATTTATCTTTTTATTTACAATACTGAGCCGAGGATTTAAAACTGACTCCACAACAAGTGCATAAACTAAGCTTTCCGGTAGAAAAGTAACGATTCACGTCAGGAATACAGTTAATTTGAAAAATCATCGACATCCGAAAAACAAGTTTAGAAAGAAACTTCGAATTCCATTAACCTGTGCATCGAAGGAACCTGCGCGCCTCTAATTCACACCGCAGAGTGTTAAAGAAGAAAAAAACGACGTCGATAAAAAAAAGGCGGCGGCGGCGCGTGAAATCATTTCAAATAATCTCTTTCCCGCAGTATCTCCGTTTTATTCCTTCTCTTCCTTCTTTATTTTACGGTTCGCTTTTTTTTTACTACACGTCGACCCCTCGACCCTTTGCGTGGGGAAGAAGAGAAAAAAAGAGGGAAGAGAGAGAAGGAGATATACGGAATGGAGAAACGGATGCGAGGGGTTCCTTCAAAATTTACTCTGGCGAGACGTTAACGCGTCTACCTGGGTACATATTCATATATCACAGCGCTTCTTTTCTAACCCATAAGAGTCGCCTCGGGCCGTCTTTCTACCCCAGCGCTTTTTCTTATTCCACTATCGTGCTGGCTCCCCCAGCCCGGGCTGATAGGAACTATTTGCCGAAATTCATTGTCTGTTTAAGCTTTTAAGGAAATTGGATTGTTTCATGAAATTTTGACTTTAATGAATAAAACTTGTTTGTTTACCAGGCTGCTCTCTCTCATTAACATGGGAACGAGCTAGCTTCTTTCCTAATCTCTAAATAATCGTATTACGCACATCAATAACGCTAGCCTACTCACTTACATAAAAAATCCAAACAAATTTCCACATCAACAATCAACCTCTCTCCCACGTTCCCACTCAGCAACCCAGCTCACCCCCCGCCTCCACCAAAACCAGCTTCACTCCAAACTTATAAGCGTTCGGCCAAGAATCCAGACGCAGCAGGCTCCATGTCTCAGGCTTCTCCTTTTTCTCCTGCCCTCGCGAGCCGAGCTCAGCCTTCCTTCCTCCACGGAAGACTTGGCCAAGCGCGCACGCGAGCTCACCGTAGGAGAGCGGCTCGACGGCACACATATATGCGTGGGGTTGACATCGAGCGCAGAGGAAGTCTACTCTCGCGTAAATCACTCTCACCGCTCGGTTAGCTATAAGCAACAGGTGTAGCGTTACCTAACGATTTCTGGTTTAGCCGCGCCTAGGCGACCGCTCGGCGCGGGCTTTGATACGTGCCCGCGAGAGCCTGTTTCTTCTATCTGCCAGATAAGCCATGAGATACGTGCCGGCCGGAGAAAATGTTTAACCAGAAGTCCCACTATATCAACGAGGCGAGGATGGCTTTTCTCGGAGGACGCGCGATGCTTATGTTAATTCTAAGCGATTACACGGCTTTTTACGTTTTTTCAGGTGGGGAGTTGGATGAGCCAGGCTCGGTGCCGTCGTTACTGTATGCTTGCTGAATATGAATGTTTCATTTGCGGGACAGTCCGCGTAATCTATTAGATATACTGGGTTATCTGCTTTATTTTATTCGATGATGTGAGATTTTTAAAATATTTGTTTTTCTACATGTTTTTGATCGGACAGTGATATTCATCTGAAATTCTTTGTACTAAATATTTCCAGGCATAAGCCGGAACATCATCGATAAAATCCGGAACTCATGCTCCCCGGATTTAAACATTCGCATCAGGCTACTCCGACTACATTTTTCACTGATTTATAAACATTTCTCTTTCAGTGAAAAATCGTATTTTGATACTGCGCAAAAAAAGCGATACATTTTGATTTGAAAAAAAGCGACGAGAATTCCAGAGCCAGCAGGATTGGAAAAAAGAGCGGCAAATCCCTGGCGGCGGCAGTCGAAAAAAGGCTTGAGGCATAAATTTTTAAAAGAACAAAAAAAAGAGGCTCTACTGCCGCTGCGATCTCTCTCTCTTTGGCGATTTAGTGTACGGGCAATCGGACAAGCAGCTTTCAATCGCCACAAAAAAGTCTAATCCGTAATCCCAACGGGGTGCGCCGGTTCCTCTCTATAGATCGCAATAAATTAATGTACGGCAGCCCCAGCGGTGTCCCAATTAATTCCGTTTTATCGAGAAAACCGGCGACGCGTGTTCCCCCCACGCGATGCCCATTGAATTCAGCTCGGTCACGGAATTTGCAATTTTTTACAGTGCCTCTTTTTTTTTTACTGTCTGTGAGCTGCTGCTTTCGCGTACACGCCGGATATCTCCAGGTATTCAATTAACTTTTCAATTCTCCGACAGAATCAACAAAAATTGGTTAGACTCCTTGCTTTGGGGGAGCTATGAGCGCGTATAGCGGGTGAATGTAGCGTAATGGAGGGAGCGCTTTTAAATAAATAAAAACATATTCAAATCTATAGAGATTGATATCTCTATTCAAATCAATTGAATTCTGATGGGTTTTTATGCGATAGCAAAGTGTATGCATACAATTATTTGCTGAATCGAGCGAGTTACATCGAATCTGTCAAGATTAAAACGCACCTGCGGCGCGATAGCCTTGCAATTTATTTTATTTACAACGCCGAGATTAACGAGCGTATTAAATTTTCGCCGAAACTCTCTCTGCAAACAAAATAATTTCCTTCCACAAACAAAACGTCTCGCTAAAATTTAATAAAACCTCACACACGTCCGACTTATCAAAATATTTTGGCGCATCAGCAACTCGCGAGCAAAAAGTATATTACCGCAAGGTGTTCGCCCGGCAAACTAAAAGGCGTTAAAATAATGGCAGAGCGCGCGCGGGGGCCCGATTGAAAAGTGCATCGGGCAGATAAATCAGCTCAGCGCCCGACGAAAGCCGTTTCATCCAGAACTCGACTAAAAAAAAAACCAGCCCGCTACACGCATCATCAGGCCGCTAGATCGATCCATATAGATCCAAAGGGGGCCCATAGCTCGCGACTAACGCTATCCCTATTATTACAGCGCACGGGGGCCACTCCAGCACTCCCACGCGCTCCGCAGAGGGGGTAACCTGATCGGGGTTAATCTGGCCCTGACCTGCGCGCCGCTCAATGGTCCCGCGTGCGCGCACCTGCGCTCGCTGCCTTGTATACGTGTGTATACGTGAGGCGAGCCGAAACTAATTCCCCCGAGAGAGGATCACGCGTCTTCCCACAAGGCTAGTTTTTGTGTGAGTGTTGGGGCCCAGATAAAGGGATTTATAAGCGTCTGCGTGTGTGTATATAATCGTGCGTTGCGCGATAAGTCTTGGATATGAGGGAGAGTCGCCTTTGAGGAGAGAGCTCGGAGTTATTGAGTGCTGCGGGTGCTGGGTTCCGTGAGAAATTGGAAAACGCTTCTCACATGGGTTTTAGAGTTTTTTTTTTTATTCTCGGGGATTGTGGAGGGACGATTTCACGCTGCGGGGACACGATTATTTTATTAGCTTGCTGACTACTGGTGTTCGTTTTTCTGGTTTTCAGGAGCTTTCAATGGGAACAAAAGTTGCGCTGTTGCGTGAGAGATTTTCCAAACTTTTATTGGCTTTGGTAGAGATGGAACAAATATTTGCCAATTTCGAACAATACCAAACTCTTGGGATCGAAGACTAGAGCACTTGAGGGGAGAAGGAACTTTGAGTATATTTTGTATATTTCATATTTCTTATAACTCGCTTTTCTTTAGAAAGAAGTTGTAATCGAAATCAAACATCAATACATGCATTTACTTTTAAAATCAAAATTAGTTCTCCAGACTTTTTTCTTCATAAGCAGTAAAAACTTATCAACACAAGCCGAAAAAAAACTTCTCGTTCTAATAAGCTCACTTGAGAGCTCCGTATGCCGAGGCCGATAGTTAAAAAAGCGTTACTCTATCGAGCCCCAGCCCGCCGCTCGTAAAGTGTCAACTCAGCCTACAGCACCACTATCAGCCTCTCTCCCCACATAACAGAGAAAGAGCGCTTTTCTCTCGAGAGCGAGCCTCTCCCCGTCCCTCTATACACCCTCTTTTTACGTGGGCGTGTAAAAAAAGGCTTATGGGAAAGGTCCTTCTCTCTCCTGAGCGCGCGACAGGTGCTCCAGCCGTATAAGGTTAAAAGGCCGGCCGCGCGTCTATATACCCCCTCGTTCGCTCGCCCAGCTCTCCCTTTCATTCGCGCCGTTGTTGTTGTGTCCCCCCTTTCCCCCGTGTCCATCCCTCTCTTTTAATGCCCATTTTCATTTAAATTTCTTCTCTCCCCTCGCTCCGAAATTACCTTCCGCGCCCACGCCGTTACGCATTGATATGGAGATTTTTCCGTTTACGAGCCTCGGCATTCACGGGAAAAGAGAGCCGCGCGCGCGAGCGAGCCCCACGGACAGATCCTTAACAATGGATTTATTAGTATTTCTCGTTTCCTGAAATCATATTTCTCTCTCCCTGCGTAGTGTCCCGGTATCTTTATGCATCGCACGCGGCTCCCCCCTTTCTTTCTTTTTTCGGCCGGAGCCGCGCGCGTGCGTGTCTACCTTTTTTCCTCTCGGCCCTTCACTCAAGCGCCCGTCAAAGTCGGAGGCTCGATTTTTCACCTCTCCGCCCCCCCCTTCTTTTTTTTCCGAGGAGCGTGAAATACGTCTACGGCCGCGGGCCGACGCTCGCTCTCCGGACACGTACCGAAATCGTGGCGCGATAAACCAGCAGAGGATCGATGCGAGAGTCGGCCCCCCTCGTGTATATAGCCCTACGAGAGCTGGACTATACGAGCGCGGCCGACGAGTTATTACGCCTACGCCGATCGGTCCGTAATAGAAATCCGAAACCCCTGCGTTCTCCCTTTTCTCTCTGTTTCTACCTTTTCCCCTTGCTTCGTTTCCTCTTTTGATGCTGGCGAGAAGTTTTCAGATGAATAAATAAATCGTTTTGTGCTGGAGTCTGAAAAAAGGAATTAAATATGCATAGGAAGTTTGCGATATTGATGGTAGATTTTATACGTTATTATGATGGAGTACCGTTATGATTTAATTTATTTTTTTTATTCTGCTATACTTTTTTGTGTATATATGTACACGTAGCCGAACTCCTGTTTTAGTAAATCATATCAATAACTTACTTTTTATACAGACTATATAAATGTTTTTCTCAAAAAACACCATAACTTTCTAACTTATATCGTTTTACCTTAACCTTCCCCCAAACCAGCGGAAAACAAGGAAAATTGATAATTATTTACAACCCAATATTTCACTCCCCACACACGCCTTTAATAACAGTCCATCCCCAGCATCGCACAAACAACCCACGCTTTCCTCCGTCTCAACCCGCGTCTACACATCCCCGATTTGTTTTTCGCCATCCACGGAAATTAAAGGGGAGGATGTATACGCGCGCGGCTGGGTTAGAGAGCTAGCGCAGCGGCAGCGGTGGTTGTAAATCCAGCAGAGTGGGTGGAGCCGCTGCTCGCGCGCGCGCGCGCATGTATACACAGAGAAGAGAGAAAAGCAGCGCCGCGGCTGGCTTGTTAATCGAAGAGAAGTACGATTGGTTTTACGGTCACTGCGCGGCAGCTTCTTGTTGGGCCCGAGATATACTTTAACGCCGAGCGCCTATAATTCCGTAATGGGCCCGTAAATTCGAGACTGGCCGGGGCGCGCTGCATTGTTATACTTACAATTATAGAAATATTACAGGGGCGAAGCTGGCTTTATGTTTTACGGCGAGAGAGGGGGAGGCTCGTAACGCTCCGCTCGGGATGAAATCGGCGTGTCGGAGCGTTAAAAAAATCTAATGGCTCGCGGGAAATTGGATTCCGTTTCGAGACTATTAAGTAGGATATGCCGTTTGAGCGCGCCGAGTAGTATTGAAATTCTTCGGGCGTGATGAGGCATGAAAATTCTTGATACTGGCAAAAGCCTACGTACTGGTGTAGTTCGAACTTAAGAACGTTCGAGCCTCGCGAATTGTGAAATTGACATTTCCAATGTTTATAAAATTATCAAACTGTCGTCACAGCATAAAGCTTCACTTAATTGCAAGAAAGGAAAAATCCGAGCCGAAAGAATCACGTCTTATACCGTAACGCTCTTGGCTCGTCCGAACTTTGCCTCGGAAACGGTATAAATTCGCCATGGCTCTTGCCGTCGCCTCGGTCTCGCGACCGAAACTTAAATTGCAGAAAAGATCCCGGCCGAGCCACGAGAGCGAGGGAGAGAGAAAGCGGCTCTGTACGCGCGGCCGATTTTAATGGGTCATCCAATTATTCAGTTGCAAGCTCTCTCGTTCCTTTTTCCAACCCTATGCAAATCTCGCAGCGAAGATGTATATCTATACGGGCGCGTAGAGCCCGGCTCTCTATCTCTCTGACGAGCTCTCGAATGTAAATGCGAAAAAGGAGCGATATCGGCCCTCTCTCTCCCTCTCGTTAGGCGAATGAAATCTCAAGTTGGCTCAGACTGTATAGCTATCCTCCGGCTAGATACATCTCCGCCGAGACTGTCTATAAATGTATATATAGGCTCAGCCGGAGAGAAACGCAGAAAGAGGGAATACTATCCGTTCCAATTCATAATGCCGATGAGACTCGGTATCGGTCTGTGAAAATCTCGCCTCTTCTTCCTCCTGCCTGCCAAAAGCCAGCCGAGAGCTGTATATATATGAAGGAAATTCAACGTCTCGCTGTAGATATACCTACACACACAACCAATTACTCAGGCTAAAAAAAGATGGCGAGCGGTTCTCTCTCTCTCTCTCTCTCTTTTGCGATTTGATTGAAAGCTTATATAGCCAAGAGTCGGAGATAGCGAGCGCGCGCGCAGCGGGCATTCCTCGCGTGTGCGCTCTTTTTGCTCCGTTTTGGTCGATTTGATTGGAAGGGTGTAAGGAGAACTGCTGAGGGAAATTGGGAAATTATATAGGAAGTGGTGGATTCTCATGAGCAGATGACGAGATGTGATATCAGACTTTTTTTGAAAATGGGTACCGTAAGCTTTTGAACGTTTTAATTTCAGTTGGTTGTTGATTGTTTTTTCGTTGGAAGCTTATTATCTACTAATATGTGGAATGTTTTTAAAATATAATATTTTGTTTTTTACAATTAGTATAGTGTGGTTTTTTATCCAGTGTAATAACATGTATGTTGTGCAAAATTGAATGATTATCAAAAAAATAGTCTAAAAGAAGTTTAGAAATTGTCATTTTGCATGAAAAATTCTATTATTTCAGGTTTGTAACTTTTGTTCTTTTATTGATTTGAGTTCGCATGACTCAACGATTGCTTTTTACAATCGAGACGTCAAACGAATTTTACAGTCGCTGTAACATAGTTATTAATTTTTGATTCGTAAAAATAAAAAATACGTATTGGGAACAAATAGAATTTTTCATATAAATCTGATTGTGACTATTGCCAAACTATCGAGTGTCAGATTATTACCAAGTATCCGCCAGACTTATTTTTTTTACAAAACTTTATGCGAATTGAAGAAAAAACAAGTATTACCCACGCTACAATTCATTATTTTTTCAATCACTTAGGTGCAATACATCTCCAGCAATCTTCCAGCCAGCAAGCTACGAGACTCGCAGCATCAGAAGATTAAACGTCCATAATGATCGGAAAGAGAGTTGCGTGCTCGCCTTCCAGACCGTTTAGCCGCTCACCGCTTTATTTCCCCTTTGTCTCGGGGCTCTCGCAGCCCTCAAAACACAAACCTCCAGCGGCCCCGGCAACAAGATCAAAAAGTCCAAAATGTAGTTATATTACTCGGCGATGTATCGAGATCGAAGGATACCGAAGCCAGCCAAACGCTCGGCAGGGCATCGACGGCGGCGGTCCACCCGCTGACCCGAAACCTGTGTTCTTTTAATTGGAGCCCCGCAATATCGAATTGCCCGATCGCGGCTCGCGCGCGCGCGCAGGTGAATCGCGCCGATTTGTATCGCCGCCCCGAATCATTACTCATTCCGGCTCTTTGCTGCGGGTGGGAGGGAGGTAGAGAAAGAGAGAACGCACTGCTCGATATTCGGCCATCAAAAGCTTTGAAAGCCCGTCCATTTTTTTTTTCATTCTCGCGGCGTTCGATTGGCGATGCTGCGCAAGGATTATTTAACTTGTTAAACTTTCGACGTCCGGTCGGACCGATCTGTAAAGAGATAGCCTGCTTTTGTGCGCGTGGCTTTGCTGGCGCTGATCGATGTTTTTTATTTGGGGAAACAATGCTTTTGATATTCGCGCGATAAATCGCACTTTTCTTTTGAGAGCTGCTGGGCTGCACTGCATTTTTTTGAAGCGTTAATGTCAATTCATGTATTCGGTGATGGTCCCACTGTAGTTACAGTGTTTGATTAATAATACGTTACCTGAACAAGAAAGTTTGAGATTTTCATTAACCAAACCCTGGTAGAAATTTCACCAATAAAATTGGCCAAGTGTCTAAAACTAGGCTAGTGAATGTCTAATGTCTAATTCTTCACAGTTAGCCATCCGCTGGCCAAAAAATGGGGAACGTTTCTACCAGGAAGTATATGCAAAATATTAAAAAATTTCTACTTTTTGAATACTGGTGCGTCAAAATGATTTAAAACTGAAAAAAAACATAAAAAATAGTCACTCTACTGCAATCAATCTAATCAAACCATAATGTCAGAGCAAAGTCAAACAACCTATTTATTTTCCTCTTACGCAACGCGCCAATTCAAGACGTAGGTCTCGCGTCTCGCCTCAAAACCAACATCCGCCATCCATTTTCCACAATAGCCGACCTCCTCAAAACTAATCAGCAACCTCCCAGCCAACCTACTACGTGACAATGCGCTCGAGACTCGCCGAGAAAAACAGTAGGATCGAATGACCAGTTCGACCGCTTATCTCCTCTGTGCCATCTCGCGCGTGCACGTCCCGCATTTATATGTGCATCATTAGACTCTCACTCTTTAATTCCGCTTCCGGCCTCTCGGCTCGTCGCACACGTGCCTCTAGAACGCGTCACCTGAGCCGTCTGTATCTTGCCTCTTTTTTTTTATCGAAAAGCTCATGCTGACTTCGCGACGATGCATCTGTGTATACACGAGCTCGCATGCGCTCGGGCAATTAAAGGCTACGCGACGATGCAGATCCGATGAGCGAGAGGCTTTACGACGGCCCGTTTCCGGCCGGCCGCGACGTTATGCGCGTTTACGAACGCGCGGCTAACGGATCAAAGGGAATAATTTCTATAGTCGTTTTGCGTGAATTCACGAGCCGTCGTCTTTATCGCAGTTAACGGTTTAATGCGTTTGCCGAATGTCGTGCGCCTTGCGCGTTTGTCTCGGGGAAATGGAATGTTTGGGCTGGACCGTTTCTGCGCGTGATGTTGATGATAGTAAATTGTTCGTTTGATGGCTGAGTTTGGG